>JAOUQV010000007.1:2072344-2088252 GCA_028565295.1 Aspidoras spilotus | reverse complement strand
CATTCATCTATACTCATCCATCAATCCATCCATTTATCTATCCTCATTCATCAATCCATCCATTCATCTATACTCATCCATCAATCCATCCATTCATCTATACTCATCCATCAATCCATCCATTTATCTATCCTCATTCATCAATCCATCCATTCATCTATACTCATTCATTAATCCATCAATCCATCCATTCATCTATACTCTTATCCGCTTGTGTAAAATCTGCACAATGAATATTTCTGCACCATACAGAGCGCGCAGTCGCTTTAATAAAAGGTCCAGAGATGATACATTTCATTATTATACCTATAATATTTTCAGTAGGTCTGCTCCGCTTTTCATATATGTATCACCTACACAATGTTTAACCCGAGAATGGGAGGCATTTCAAGGCACGGATGTTAAACAGGGCACAACACCGGCTTGCCTGCGACCCTGTGTGAACCCTTTGAGATAACAGGAGTTTTTGTACTTTTCTTTAATAATGTACCCAGGCATTGTCTTGAAAAAAGGCTAACATAATGGGCTATAAGCCAAATGGACTATACTGGGAAAACTGACATCTTCTGTGTCATATTATTTTGTGTAATAACGTAATGAAACAACGCTGATAGAGCATGGGGTTCATGTTAATCTAATGATTGCGGGTTCAAGCCTCATGTTGGGTAAGGTGCAGCTTTGGGAGAGTGGTAGCTCAGTGGTTAAGATGTTGAACTACTTTAACTCTAAACTGCTCAGTCTATAAGGTGAATTTTAAAAACGTTGGTATTTTTAGACCAAGCAATGCTTATTGACGGTTCCCTACTGAAACATGAAGACATTGAGGTCTTCTAGAAAACATCTTATGGGCATCTTGGGGCTGCGTATTGCACTTTTGTGTTCCTAAATTCTGGAACAATTTGCCCTTGGATATTAGATT
Source organism: Aspidoras spilotus (assembly GCA_028565295.1). Classification (NCBI taxonomy): domain Eukaryota; kingdom Metazoa; phylum Chordata; class Actinopteri; order Siluriformes; family Callichthyidae; genus Aspidoras; species Aspidoras spilotus. Next base: position 2,087,333 of record JAOUQV010000007.1, on the reverse strand, counting down.
CACGGTGTCCAGGGAATTGTTTTAAAAAAAGACTCTATGCACTGGCATTTGTAGATGGTCACATCTAGTTTACTTTTATATTGTTGTGTCCCACATTTTATACCTATTTTGATGTTTTATTACAGTAAATCTTAGAAAAATGCTATATTAATTCTTACTTACTTACAAGCCGTGCAAATAGATCCTTGTAAATCACTCTGGATAATGGCCTCTGCCATATGCCATAAACAGTTTCAAGGGTACACATTTCAGTTTTGCTGTCGGGCTCCTATCTTTTCTGGGCTCTGTCCCATGTCAATATCAGATTTGCTGCTCTGACTCAGATAGATTGTTCCATCTTGGACAGATGTGCTTTTAAAAGTCAAGTAAATGCATTGTCCAAAATCAATACTCTCTTACTCCCTATCACCTATCACCTATCACAGCGGTGCTAACTAGTCTTGGGTGTCTGTGGGTTCATTCATGCAAATGTGGCAGATAGAACATGCCTCTGTGTATGTTGGCCCTCTGGTGTTGCATGTGCAGCAGTTCAAAAATAACTCGTAGAATACACATGAACAAGGAGATCTGCCTGATGGATAGGAATTGCCAATGACTATAATAGAGGGCAGTTTATGAGGACGAGCGACTGTAAAAGACAATTATATCTTTTATGAGATGTCCAACAAGGACATTGACAGGTGTGATTGGTAAGATGTTCACCTACTTTTAGCATACTTTGGGCTGAACGGCTTACTAAAAGCCCTCACTTTTAAATGTAAAAATCGATTCCCTGGTAAGAAAACGGTCAAATGTTCTGGGTTCGAAACGTTTATTTAACAGTTTGACAGTATAAATCAAAGTGTATTTGCATTCAGTAGAAATGTGTAAACAGTTTAATGTTAAAATATATAATTCTTTTAAAAAATAAATGCAACATTAAATAAAAAAAAAATAATAATAATTTAACAGAGCTATAATTGTGTAAACAGACTATTTACAGTGAACATGTTAAACATACAGTATAATTAGGATAGTAGAGGAAGACAGTCTTAGAGAAATAAGGAGTATTTAGAAAATGCTTTATATTAAAACAAAGACTTCTTTAAAAATATATATATATATTGTAGCAGTATTAAATACTACATTGCAGTTTATACAGGGTGAGGAAGATGAGGTGAGTTTCAGTATGAAGAGCCTGTAGTGGAGTATGTTTGCTCATTAATGACATAAACAGGGTAGCTTATCTGTGTTGGATTATTATGCAGTGTGAATGGTTGTGAAGTGCTGGGGAACGGCTGTGGTGAAAGAGGAGGAACTACTGAAGGTGCATTCGGGGGAAAACTTGGGAAAATCAAAGGTGGGAGCATGTGCTTAGTGAACTTGTTGGCTTGTTCATTTAAGAACTCCAGATGTTGAGTGGAACTCACCATTTTCTGGGCTTTACTTCTCTGGATCGGTATAGGTTTCACGATCAGCGGTTGTGACAAATGTTGCTGCCGGTCTGCATGTCTATTCTGAAGTTCTGTGAATGATGTCATGGTTTGTTTTGTGTGTGATACAGGCATCCACTTAGACAAAGGTAGATCCCTTATTTCAGAGTGTGATGTTGATTGGATAGAATTTGGTGGATTCCGGTCCCAAGAAGGATTTACGGGGATCTTCCATGGCAGAGCATCACTTCTTTGAGTGAAATCTGAATAAAAAGGTGGGATTCTAGGTTGGGCTACCAGATTGGGTTGAATAAGTGGAGTAACGCCATCACTGAAGATACTTCCTGGAGATGTGTGTGTTGCTCTAAAAACAAGAGAGATTCATTATAAGGAAAGAATGCCTGTTTACTAACATTGATCATAATTAAATGCCCAATTATCACAAATATTATTATAGATGTCATGTCATAATGCCATACACCATCATAGCACTAAGGATAGCTCAGTTGGTAGATTATGGGCTTCTGGAAAAAGCCAAATGTTTTAGAGTTCAGCTCGCCAGGTTGGCAACAGATGACAATATACTGGGATGGTCAATCCACTTAATCATGTTCATCGAACACATCTGTGCAGCCAGCCAGCGCAAAGCGACGTATGACAAACTGACACAGCAGGTATGTCAAAGTGTTGGTAGGAAGTAAAGGTACAGCAGAATAAACTGAGAGGGTAAATGTTCAAACCAATTTTAATCTACAAAGCCAATACAAAAAAAGTTGGGACAAAGTACAAATTGTAAGTAAAAGCGGAATGCAATGATATGGTCATTTCAAAATTCCATATTTTATCCAGAATATAATATATATGACATATCAAATGTTTAAACTGAGAAAATGTATCATCTAAAGGAACAATTAGGTAAAAAAGTGTCAAAAAAGTTGGGACAAGGCCATGTTTACCACTGTGAGACATCCCCTTTCTCTGTAAAAGTCTGGGGACTGAGAAGTTGCTCAAGTTGAGAGATAGGAATGTTAAGCCATTCTTGTCTAATGTAGGATTCTAGTTGCTCAACTGTCTTAGGAATTTTTTTGTCGTATCTTCCGTTTTATAATGTGCCATATGTTTTCTATGGGTGAAATTTCAGTGCCCGGACCTTTCTTCTACGCAGCCATGATGCTATAATTGATGCAGTATGTGGTTTGGCATTCGTAGGGGCAGTCGTAGGTTTGTAGTTAAGGAACCAGCTTTGCGACCGGTGGGTCCCTGGTTCGATTCCCAGTAATGCCAAGTTACGGCTGAAGTGCCCTTGGGCAAGGCACCTAACCCCCAGTTGCTCCCCAGGTGCTGTGCAGGGCTGCTCACTGCTCCGGGCTCGTGTGCTCACTTCACCAGTGTGTGTGTATATGTGTGTTTCACTGCACGGATGGGTTAAATGCGGAGGACAAATTCCGCCATGAGCAAGCATAGTGGCAAAAATGGATCACTTTCACATTGTCATGTTGGAAAATGCAAGGTCTCATGCTTCAAGCTGCTTGCAGTTAGTTAGTAAGCTCCTTCATGACAGTTCTTTTGGCAGACTAAGAGAGTGCTCCCAGACATTTTCACGGGCTTGTCCTTCACTTATCCTAGCTCGCTGAAAGTAGTGTGGCATAGGACATATTTAAATAAAAAATATATCATTATCATAACTCATTATACAGGTAAAATCAGATGAAGTATTTTATAATCTATTTTATTTTAAATTTAGCTGCTTGGGCAGTTTTATCTAAAGTTTATCTAGAATCTAGTATTATTTAATTTATCCAACAATGGATAAATAATTTGTCCCACAATGTTTAAATTGTTTTTTTTTTGGATATAATGGTATAATTATGTAACATACTAGTGGCTTCATGTTGAGCTTTCAAAAGTAAAGTGAGCTTAATTATACTGAATCTGCAGCTAATTCCTGGAATGTTTGCAATTTCTTTAACTGAACTAAAACGAATGTAAAACTAAAACACGTTCAGTGTTAGCATTTAAAAAAAGCCTTGAAGTGTTTTAAGTTAGTTTATCAGTATGGAATGTGTGTTTGGAAACTTAAAAGCACAAGACTTTTTCAGTAATTTGGCAAAATGCTTTTGACATTAGTCTGGAGAAAAAAATGGAGCTTCTAGTCAAAACTTTAGCACCTCATCTGAGGAATGTGGTGAAGTTTTTTGATAATGTCATTGCACACAGCAGCTGCAGAGTAAATTCCTTGTACGTTTTACGGAAACATGTGCTCACACTCAACAAGATGCTTCAAGGCAAAGTGAATATAAAATGTTGACTCAAAAAATATCCACACTACAGTTATATTAAAACTTGTGCTGTCTGATCAGTGCTTTCTGTATGAGGTCCCGGACTTCTGTCTCTGCTGTGCAGGTTTAAATATGCTACATCTGTTCATATGTGACTGCAGTGCAAAAGGGTTGCCCACTCGTGATTTGCACAAAAGAGCAGTGTATAGTGATTGTTTTTGTTGTTGTCTGAGAGTGTTTGTTTGTGCACACTATGGAGGAAGTGTAAGAAGAAGTGTGTACAATTGTGCTTGAAAGTTAGTAAACCCTTGTGAATTTTCTATAGTTCTGCATAAATATGACCTAAAACATCATCATATTTTTACACAATTACTAAAAGTACATTAAGAGAACCCAGTTAAACAAACGAGACGAATGAAAATATATTTTTTTATTTATTAATTGGGGGAAATTATTTGTGAATAGCAAAAGTTTGCAAACCTCTAGGATTAGCAGTTAATTTGAAGGTGAAATTCAGGTGTTTTCAATCAATGGGATGCCAATCATATGCAATTGAGCAACCTGTATTATTAAACAAACAGGGATCCATCAAAGTCTGCTATTCACAACACATACAGTATATGTGGAAGTGTATCATGGCATGAAGAAAGGAAATTTCAGAGGACATCAGAAAAAGAGTTGTTTATGCTCATCAGGCAGGAAATCTCTACAAAGTCTGTCAGTCATACTACAAATGGAGGAAATTAGTAAAATGGACCCCAGGACTGGTCGACCAGCAAAGAGCAAGGTGTGAACGTCTGCGAGGTCACAAAGGACCCCAGGGTTAATTTCTAAGAAACTAAAGGTTTTTATCACATTAGCTAATGTTAAGGATCATGAGTCCACCATCAGGAGATCACTAAATAACTATAGTGTGCATGGCAGGGTTGCAAAGAGAAAGCCACTGCTCTTCAAAAGAACATTGCTGCTTGTCTCCAGTTTGCTAAAGATCGCGTGGACACACCAGAAGGCTAATGGATGAATGTTTATAAAGGGATTAGACCAAAATAGAACTTTTTGGTTTAAATGAAAGCGTTATGTTTAGAAAAAGGAAAACACAATTACCGGAAACATTTACTTGCAGTTACTGCTGCAAAGGAGGTGGGAGCGTGGTGTCACACCAGGTAGTGAGAGCAAAGCTTCACATACTTTTACCATTGACAAATATGTAATATTTGATCAGTTTTCCCAATAAATAAATGAACAAGTATAATATTTTTGTATCATCTGTTTAAGTGGGGTTTCTTTATCCACTTTAGCACTTGTGTGAAAATCTGATGATGTTTTAGATGATATTTATGCAGAAATATGGAAAATTCATGAAGGTTCACAAACTTTCAAGAACCACTGTATATGTAGCCAAAGTTTAAGTGCTGTATGCATGAAGAACAAGCCTGGTGAGAGCACTGACCATTGACAATAACGACGTTTGTACTGTATAATAAGCAAAAAGCAGGCAGAATATGAGGTATCCTTCTTTTCTCATAGAAGATTTAACAAATTGTACAGGTACTGGTAATTTCACCCATCAACTCATTTCTCTTACCTTCCTGTAAGTGGTTGATGTATTTCTTTTGTTCCATTGTCCAGTTGACTGTTCTATATCATAATTAAAACAAATGGTTTATTACTGAAAAGTACATATAAAACTAATATAAGGAAAAGAGAGGGCAAATCTCAAAGCTTACCAGCGTGGATTGATTGCTTTCTGTAGATAACCTTGTTGAGGGGACTCTGGTAACATACAATTGCTCTGGCGGCATGATGTTTACAATATCCATAGGTTGTGGGCTTTGATCAGTTTTGTTAACACAAGCCCCTGTCATTCCACATACAAGTGATGAATTTAACCTATTGGCATGTTTCACCGTCAATTCATTTGGCATCACAGTCTGTGCTTCAGTCCATACAAGAACCTTTGATGCATCATAAAGAATATGTTCCATTCCGAACCAAGAAATGTTTGTACTATTTTTATTGAAATTCAACATAAGGATTTTTTCTTGAAGATATCTGCATAAAATGGACAGATGCTCAGCTTTGCCTACATCAAATGTGCCGGGCAACTGCTCTACTGGCGTTTCAATAAACCTCATCACTATATCGTTTGTCTTTTTCAGAATTTCCAAGCTGTCTCCTAAATTGATCATGGTGGTGATTGGTACAGATAAAAAGAAGTTCTTAACATCAGAGGGATTTCTAAAGGCGGCTTCTATTTCGAGCCTTTCCCGCTTGGTTTTCAGGTACATGTAGTACGATGTGTCAGGGGCATCTTGTAGCTGCTGGTGCAAAGCGGACACTGTGCAATAGTGTTCCCGCAATGCTCTGCAGTCATCGCTTGTAAGGCACTGCTGCAGTGTCGAAAACATTGATGACTGTTGCTGAAACCAAACTGGGCCTTTAAAGAGTTCACCATAGAGAGAAGGATCGTACCAGAGCAAACTTCGAAATGTTGGTCTTCTTTTTAGAAAACTGATTTTGTTCTGAAGAAATTGGCAAGCCTCATAAATCATTTGCAGTTCCAAGAACGAATTGATTGCCTCAAAGTTTAGCTTCACGGTTACAGGAGGATGGTCCAGATGTTTCTCCAGTATTAGACTTCTTGAAACGAATGACTTGTGAAAAGAAACATTTTGATCCTGTTCAAAGTTGGAGATAAAAAAATTGAGCATTCTATCGCATTTCGACTGCAGCGGCCAAAGTTCTGTCAAGGAAACTGAATGATCAGCTAGTTTTAAAATGTTAGAGACGTCCGTTACACTATACTTAAAACCTATAGCTGTATGTATTCTTTCATATGTGGCCAGTTGATTTGATTGAATTTTTTGACATGGATGTTGTGTTGATTCATTTCCATGATGTCCATTTGATTCACTTACATATGCTAAAACTTGGGGATAGATGGTCTGATTTTCCGGCTGTTTGTTGCCATAACTTTGCAACCAGTAGTTCGTGTTGTGTTTACCAAAGTCAACTTGGTGTGGTTGAGTGCTCTTGTTTACTTGTGAATATGGTTCATTTCGGACTGTTTCAGTACAGGTACTGTCTGGACTCACTCTTTCTACATTGCTGATTCTCCTCCTTTTTGATATTATAGCGTTGTGAGCTTCGATGTCCCCAGAACTTTGCTTGTGTTTGGTAGGGGTGACTTGGACACATTCAGTTTCACTGTTTATGTGATTGGTATCAGCCAAACCCTGTCTGCTGTAGTGTCTTGTGCCAGGTAATTGCAGTTTGTGAGCCGTGCTGTCTAAATTTATCCATGCCTTAGTTTTCAGGTTACTGACTGTGTCGTCTTTTCTGACTCTGATATCAAATTTGGTTAAATAATCTTTTAATTTCGTAATAATTTGTGTATTATAAGAATTTGGGAGGCTACTTGTGTCTTGTTCTTGCCACGATGAAAGCAGATTCTTCTTAATCACATTAAGGTGCTCTTGTGCATTTCTAATAGTATTTTTGTGGAACTCTGATGTTGTCTCGATAGTAGGGTCCAGCGTCCCATTGCTTTTCGTATCCCATAAAGAAGCTTGTCTTTGAGAACTTGAAACTAGTTCAGAACTTGTGTTGTCCACAGCACTTTTACTAAGATTCCTGGCCTCGAGTTGCGTCTCATTATTCATAACTGTATGCGACTCTGGAGTCATTGCTCTCCTGGCTTCAGTAGTGCACCCAATGATCATATTACCTGAGATTATAGCACTAGGGTCATTTGACACAGTGTGAACTGGCATATTTATGTCCTCATAAGCTCCACTATGGTAATCTGTTGAAAGCTCTTTAATATTGTCTTTCCGAGAGAGATTTTTCTGTAACAATGCCTCTTCCTTGTGTTCTCTTCTTGACTCATTACTGGTGGACCATGTGACCGGTGAGGATGTGCCTTGTTTATTTTTCTTGTTATTATTTGCTACAATATCTCTTTCCATTTCGACGACAATTACTTTATCTTTACCAACTAAATGAATGTCTTCCTCAGAAATACTGATATCATTTTCGTTTGAAATCTCAGAAACATCACAACAGACAATTTCCATTGATCTCCGGGCAGAATTGACGTACCGTCCTTTTGTTCGAGAGAGCTCAACATGTATAGTCTTATTTTCAGTGTCCACACCGGAAGTCACTGCTGTTATAATATTAGTGGCTTTATCTTTCTGAATGGATCTCTCGTTCAGAAGTTTGCCATGGCTTTGAGAACTAGGCAGAGACTCATATGCAGCAGGGGAATTAATGCGCATTGAAGAAAGGCTGTCAACTACAGTATTTGTTTTGGAAGGTGGACATCCATTTGATGAATCGGAGTCATGAAATGAAGTTCGGCCAGTTTGACTCATGTGTACGGTTACTTTTGGTTTATGATTTCTCATGGCTTTCAACAAGCAACCCTTCCTAATTTGCTTTGTCTTACTGGACAACTTACTGGAATGACCTTTTCTTGGTGCACTGGAGCTTTTTCTACATGAACGCTTCTGTCTAAAGCTTTTTTTACAATATTCAATGGGCATATTTTCATTGTAACTCTGAGCCATGAGTTTAATCATCTCGACATTATTGTGTACTTTTCCTCCATCACCACATTCTGGATTACATTTTGAATTCCCACTGAGATGATCCGAGTAGCTATTGTTTAGACTATTTACATAAACCATTGCTTCCAGTCTCCATGAAAGGCATCTCAGTTTTGAGAATCGGTCAGAAAGTGTAAGTCTTTCCGGGAATGTCTGGTTAAATATAAGCTGGAGGTCGTCTTCTTCTTGCTTCGACATTGGTTCTTTAACAAGACTGATATCAGGTGTTTTGTCTAGACATGTTAGCTTAGGATAAGGTTTTCCAGAGAAAGGGGTTTTTTTCTTTGAATTTGAATTGGGCAGTAGCTGATCTAGCTCTATTCGCTTATATAAAGCCTTGTAAATAGCGTTATATTTTTCTGTTTCTTCCCTCTTAACTTCTATACATATAGAAGAGTTGAAACCAGTTTTGGAATGAGCCAGTGCTTCGCTGTCTTGTTCTTCAGTACTATTTTCACTATCCTGTCCGGGCTCCATTGCATATGCTAGATATGAACAGTCAGTGAATTCTGCTACATCAGTGGCTGATATGTCAACAAAGTTTGCCACTTCCATGGTATTTATTTGTTGCTCATTTTCAGGATAGTCTTCTATGGTATTATCATAAGTAGGCTTGCATGCGCTTTCTGGACTTGGAGCAATCTCACTTTCATGGACAACTGGATTATTTATCTTATCTTGCATTAAGGGGAAAAAAGATTGTTCCGAATTTTGTGTACCTTCCGAAGTCTTGGATTTCTCAGAAGGATTTGATTGCACAGGAACTCGCATCTCTGCAATCCTTTCTTTTTCTTTTACAGCTCCATTTTCAGATTCAATAAATGGATGAAAGGAACATTCATTTTCCTGCACAGTGTTCTGACTCAAGGAATCATTGTCTGTGTTCAGTGTACATACGTTAGCTTTCTCAGTGTCCACTGAAATTGTCATGGGTGTCAAATTAGGAGCATTGTCACTTACTGAATGTCTTATATGTAACTGATTCACTTCACAATTGTTCTCTGGTGTCATTAATGTGGAATGTTGCAGAGTGGCTCGGCAGACATCATTGTTTTGGGACAAACTGAATGTGTTTTTTGTCTTAGTGTCATTTTGAAAAAGTAGCCCATTTTTATACTGTTGGTAAAACCGATGATAGAAATTTATGCGGTCAATCAATAACTGTTTTTGTTCTTGGGTTGCATTTGCTTTTGACCACACTTTTCTGTACCTCTCCTCCTCCGTCATCTTGAAATATGGATAATATTTCTGAAATTTAATGTTTAATAATTCAGCTGAAGGCAGATTTTCAGTCTCTGATTGTGCAATAGGATTGGATTTGCTTGGACCATCAAGTGAGGGTTTATGGTCTTTAATCTTTTTGTGTTCAAGCTCCAGTGTAATTTCCCGGGACGATGAAGTGGATTCATTCTTTTCTCTTTGGTTTTGTGTCTGTGCCTGAAATCCCTGTTTCACACTCTCTGGAACACTGGATGATCTTACTTCTTCTGGGCTTTTCTGCTGTATGTTTGCGTCTTGCCTGTATAACCTTGGGTCCTTAACCAGACGGGATGAATACACTATATTGGAGATGTCAGGTGTTTCCGCCAAGGTGTCTGCGTTGCCTCCACAGACACTTGTGCTCAGGCTAGATATATCTGAAAGGAAAGCAGGAGGGTCCAGATGGCTTTGCCATTTAATGGAATTGTCATAATATGGTAGTGAAGGATTGAAATAATATGAGGTATGATAATGAGGAATATATGGCTGTGTACAGATGTAAGATGTCCGATTGTTGTATTCAAATGAATTCGCATGTGCTTCAATATCCTCTTCTTTCGGAGTTTGTGACTGGTACTCCATATTTCGGGAACCGTGTGTCACAAAATGTTTGTAATTCACTATGACATTCTCTTCTTCGCCTGTTCTTTTAGCCATGGTGCAGTCTTTCCCGTGCTCGAAAGGGCCTGCTAGGAGAGAACAAAATCTGAGTTTATTAAAATCCAGATGGTTCTGAACAAATAAATGAACAAACAAGTTAATGAGTGCACCTGGTTATTATAATGTATTATATCATACCGTGCATATGGCCATCAGAAGGTTTAGTGTGTGAAACATGTGGACTTATGATCGTTGGAGATATAGAAGCATTGGCTGGAGCAAATGAAATCACAGCATATGGCAAACATTGTCTTGGACGATTGTTGAGTTCCTGGTTTTCATTGTAGTCAAAAAGAAACACCTGCAAGAAAATAAATACACCTCTCCTATAATCACAAGACTTTTTTTATTTTCCTACCACAATGTGTCTGAATTAGTTAGATTAATTGTGGAGGTGTTAAATTATAACATGTGACACTTATTTATACTCAGATCAATAGATACAGAAAGAAAATCTGAAAAAGTAAACTCCTGTTTATATACACTATATTGCCAAAAGTATTTGCTCACCCATCCAAATGATCAGAATCAGGTGTCATTCATTTCCATGACCATAAATGTATTAAATCAAGAACCTGGGCATGCAGAGTGTTTTTACAAACATTTGTGAAAGAATGGGTCGATCTCAGGAGCTCAGTGAATTCCAGCGTGTAACTGTGAGAGGATGTCACATGTGCAACAAATCCAGTCGTGAAATTTCCTCCCTCCTCAATATTCCACAGTCAACTGTATTATAAGAAAACGGAAATGTTTGGAAACGACCGCAACTCAGCCAGGATGTGGTAGGCCACGTAAACTGATGGAGTGGGGTGAGCGGATGCTGATGCACATAGTGCGATGAGGTCGCCAACTTCCTGCAATCACTACAGACATACAAACTTCATGTGGCCCTCAGATTAGCTTAAGAACAGTCTACAGAGAGCTTCATGGAATGGGTTTCCATGGTCCAGCAACTAAATATGTAAGTCAAGGCAGGTGAGCGAATACTTTTGGCAATATAGCGTATTGCCAAAAATGCTACATTGTTATATACAGTATATGTGCTACACCAAGCATGTCATATATGCTGCTGTATCATGTTACATGGATGTTCTACTCAAATGTAACTACAAACTCACAATACATATGATGTCTCATTGTTTAATACGTGAAAATGTAAGCAAATTTCTGTGATATACTGTAGTGACCGAAAGTTTGTGAACCCTTTAGAATATTCAGTTTCTCTATCAGATTGACACACAAGTCTTAAAATTAGGTAAGGAGAACTAGTTGAAAGAAACGAGACAAACAGTTCAGTATCAGTTGTTTATTAACATGATCCAATATTGCATATACACTATATTTCCAAAAGTATTCGCTCATCTGCCTTGACTTACATATGAGATAATCCATGGGACTTTAATATGACGCCAGTAAACTCTTCTGGGAAGGCTGTCCACAAGGTTTAGGATTGTGTTTATGGGAATTTTTGCCCATTCTTTCAGAAGCGCATATGTGAAGTCACACACTGATGTTGAACGAGAAGGCCTGGCTCTCAGTCTCCACTCTTATTCATGCCGAAGATGTTCTTTCGGGTTAAGGTCAGGACTATGTGCAGGCCAATCAAGTTCATCCACCCCAGACTCTGTCATCCATATCGTTATCCATAACCTTGCTTTGTGGACCTTGCTCCGTCATGTTGGAAGAGAAAGTGTCTAGCTCCAGACTGTTCCCACAAAGTTGGAATTGTCCAAAATGTCTTGGTATGCTGAAGCATTTATACACCTGTGGCCATAGAAGTGATTGGAACACCTGATTACGATAATTTGGGTGGGCAAATACTTTTGGAAATATAGTGTATGTCAGTGGCAAAAGTATGTGAAACCTTGCTTCAGTATCTGGTGCAACCCCTGTGTGTAATCGCAAATATATACAGTATATTTACAGTAATTGTTTATCAGTCATTGGTAAACAAAACAGCTTTCAGATTTTTTAATTGTTGACAGATGTCCCGATATTTTTTTTGCTGATATAATTAAAAATTCATTGTTCCATCAATTATATCAACCCGTCCCGGCTCAGATGCCCAGAACAAGAACATGCAAATGATGATAATAAGTCACACCTATATAGTGAGCTTCACAACACTAAGTCTTTAGCAAAGCCTTAAATTCAGAGAGAAGAAGAAGAAGAAGAAGAGGAAGAGAGGAATATCTTGAAATTGAAATCTTGGGAGGAAGATAAATGCATATAAAGAAAAATGGCTTACATCACAGAGTCTTAAACACTATGAATTCGAAGGTGGAAACTTTCTGAAGATCACATGAATAATACTGAACAATACTGCGAGACCCCCCACCTCTAATAGACTTTCTAGGCGAAAATCAAAAGTCAAAAACTTTAGAATACATTTTGGTCTATAAAGTGATTCTATAATATCCTTTTTAATTCCAACTCCTTATTTGTACTATGATTTAATTTCAAAGTGCAATGAGACATTAAACTGGAAACTTTGGGTTGTTCTAAAACTTGCGACTGAATTGGAGATCCAGAACAGAATATGTGAATTTCGAGTTCCAGCCTAGACAGACTAGTAATCCATTGGTCACAAGATCCAGAGGTCCTAAAGTGTAGATTACTAAAACAAAAGCCACATATCTGATAGCTCACCCTTAGAGTACCATATTGCCAGGATTACAAGCACTACTTTAGCTAAACTCCCAGAACACCAACCAATCAAGCTGCAACACTTGTAACCATTTAATAGCTGGCAGCAAACAGCGAGAAGGATATTCACTCCAAGGTCCTGATCTTGGCTTGTCCATTTGTTCTTTAGAAATCTGCAAATGTTATTTCTGAAGAGTAGTAACCTCCTCCTTGCAGCCCTGCCATAGACACCTTTTTTGTTCAGTGTTCTCATGATGGACTAATGAATAATATCTTTACCAATGCTTGAAAGACTTTTAACTGCCAAGATGTCACCTTAAGTTAATTGCCTTGCAGAGTATTACCTGCCTTATAATCTTTGTTGGTTGAACAATGCTGGGGAGGGTAATAATGCCCTTAAACCTCCAAAATCTAACTGTGGGTAGGTGGAGTAAACTTTTCCAGCTTGATGAACATCAACTTTTCCTCAAATATATCTTTTGTTCATGCAATGATTCACTTTAACAAACGTGTTGTGAGGGTCAGATTTTGCTAGATACCTGTCCTTTCAGGATGTTCACACAAATGATTGTTATGCCGTTGATTGACAACAACTGACTCATATTTCATGCTAAAAATTTCTGCCTATACTAAAGATTCACATACGTTTGCCAATCACACATATGTAACATTGGACCATTTACCCTTTGAGCCCCTTTGATTTGATGATAAGCTACCTTTGATTATTTTTGTTCTTGCTTATCACTTTGTGCCATTATTGAACTTACCGATGAGCCCAAGACCTGCTGGGAAAGATGGTGACAATAAGAATAGGCTTCTTTTGCCATGTGACAATCAAAGCCAACAGTAGGGTCAGCGGGTCTATTCCAATCCAAACTTGGTGTGACTGTTTTCACTTTTCCAAAGAGTACCTGTAAATAGTGTAGATGTTATATAAACAATTACATCATGATTTGACTACAGACACAATGATACAATTACTGGAAACCATTTGGATAAATATTTATGTGTATTCCACTGTAAATAGAAGTACTAAGCAACATGCAATATATTTAACTTGATAAAAGAATAACATTTAAATAAATAAATAAATAAATAAATAGGATTTGCTGGTATTTAAACTGACCTTGAAAACAATTAATGTTTTCCCGCTATACGTGTTTACAGTTGTATGCTTCAGAGCCACATCAACATGCTTGAACAAATACACTCCATCTGAAGGCTTTCCCAATGAACACTGTCCCTGGGTACCAATCCTCAGTCCAAACTGATAAATTTCACTTGCTGCCCTGTAAGATGCCACCAAGAAGCAAAAATATTCTTCCATTTCTCTTCCATGTCTACCTTTTCTATGCATCTCTGACCTGCGAGCAACAAATCATCAATGAAGTCAAGCAGGTGGAAAACAAGTGGCTAATGAATGGTTTACACAACCTACATACATATAATACTTTTGCATTACCTTACCTTTTTTCGGAGAATTCCTCCATAAACATATCGTTGTGCACTAATCGGACATCTTTCCACAGCCAGGTGTTGGCATGCTCCTCCCTCGTGTCTAATCTGCATTCTCTCAGTTTTGACTGAATGAGAGAAAAATCATAACTGTCTTCTGGACAAGGTTCCAGGAGAACTGTTTAATGAAGTAGCATTAAAATTAAAATACATTTAAAACTCACAGGACATGATCAGTTATAACTAAGTATGTAATGCTACATGGATGTGTTGTGTGTTGCTGCTATAAACACCTTGTCCATACACTCGATTCGTCCTGGGTATGGTGAAGTTGTGAAATGCCATGGTTCCTAGTGGCGTAGATGAGTTAGATGGGGAATTCTCAATGAACGGATTCCTTCCCCGTACTTCCATAGTTCCTTACTGTGGAATATGATCCTGCACAAAGAATAAACACCTCTTTTAAATTTAATTGACTTCTGTATGTCTGTGTCCTCTGCGAAGATTATAACAGCGCTACTGTACTCCTGAACGCTGCATGACACTTTTTCTTATATTAAAACAAAGGCTGCTCACTAATGTGTGAAGAGCTACAGGGGTTGGACAATGAAACTGAAACACCTGGTTTTAGACCACAATAATTTATTAGTATGGTGTAGGGCCTCCT
>JAOUQV010000007.1:1867519-1878578 GCA_028565295.1 Aspidoras spilotus | reverse complement strand
GAGGCCCTACACCATACTAATAAATTATTGTGGTCTAAAACCAGGTGTTTCAGTTTCATTGTCCAACCCCTGTAGTTATAAATTGGTCTACATAGAAATAAATGTGTTAGTCCTAATTTAGATTAGAAACATTTAGGTGCATGAAAGGTGCATGAAAATGTGAAATGACAGGAAAGAGTTTGAGGCAGGAGAAGTGATATTTACCTGCATGTCTGTAGGGGGCACTGTGCTCCTGCACTAGCACACTCTTTAAACAATGAGAGAGGTATTAATATGTGGGTGGAACCTTCTGTCTGAGGAAATGACCAAACCCACAGCTGACTCTTACAGTGTTTCTAATACACCACTGCACAGTTACTGGATCGTTTGGGATTTTTTGGAAGACATTAGGTGACTAGAGAAAATTGTCAGTGTGGAAAGAAGGTTTATGCTTGAACAGGATTCTAGTCTGCTGTTGTAAATCAAGATTCTACAATCATTTGGTGCTTTACTAACATGTTTTCAGTAAGTTAGGTAAGTGTTTGTGTGTGTGTGTTTGTGTGTGTGTTTGTATTTGTGTTTATTGTGTAAGCATATTTTGGGTTATAGAATATTTTCTTGCAAAAACACAGCTATTCTATATTATTATGATTATTATGATGATTATTAAGATTATTAGGGTCAGCCGTGGTTTAATGGATAGGGTAGAGGGCTGGGGACCAAGAGATCTCTGGTTCGAACCCCACTCTGGGCAAGTCATGACTGAAGTGCGGTTAAGCAAGGCACCCAATCGCCAACTGCTTCCCATGTGCCTCAGTAGAGTGCAGCACACTGCTCCAGGTGTTCAGCCCTGGATGGGTTAAATGCAAAGAAAGAATTTCCCTACGGGGATCAATAAAGTATTAATTATTATTATTACTGACTAATTAATTAATTAATTAATTATTATTATTTTAATATTGTTCATTTTATTTTATTGTTATTTCAAAACTAAAAATTTGATTGAATTTGTAAAAAAAATTACACTATTTGTTACTGCTTCAGATTACAGCATAGTTTTATCACTATAATTTATAAATACTCCCTGTGACATGTGGGTTTCCTCCAAGTTCACCAGTTTTCTTTGATCTCCTAAAAACATTCCAGGTTAGCTGGATTGGCTATGTGTCTACAACTGCTTGGATGGTGCCCTGTGATACTGCAAAACAATCCCATTGTAAAGAACCTGACTAGAGTATAGTCATTTTCTGAGAAAAACTGGAATCTTATCCAGGGTATATTCCCACCGCGTACCATTCCCTGGATATCAGCTCAGATTAAGATTAATGCATTAATGAAATTGCAATAAAATAAACTATAGGATTAGCAGTTTGCTAAAAGAGTGACTGGAAGTGGTGTGGAAGTGAATAACTGCTGTTCCTGTGGGTCTCTGGGAGTTTCCCCAACAACACACATTCTTCTTGCACAGTGGAATGAGGAAACAGCTCTGACTTGACAGTACAAGATTCTGACCCGCAGTATATCAACAGGGCTGGAGTGTGCAGTCGACTACTAGAGTATAATCCCCAGACAATATAGAATACATTAATAATAGGTACATTAAAATTTATTTATAAAAATATCATAGCTTATATTGTTCTTTTTTTAATGCAGTTGTTTGGGACGTCAGAGTAAGGAATCAGAGGTTCACGGCTGAACTTTATGCTCTGCAACTCTGAACTACTGAAACTTTTTCAACACATGAGGACACCTTCTTCCTAAGACGAATCATACAGGACTATAACCATGCTGCAGCAGATACTCAAGGACATGTACATCGAGCCTGAGCTTCTGGCAGAGCTGAATGAAGACCAGAAGCAGGTTCTCTTCTTTAAAATGAGAGAAGAACAGGTCCGGAGGTGGAAGGAAAGAGAATCACGGCTTGAGAAAGAGGAGGTTAAAACTGTGAAACCCAAAAAAGGTAAGTCCGTGTCAAGTGCGTATCAGAAGATTAGATTTTTTTAAATTTACTAAACAAGATTCTCATTAATTTTAAAGAATGAATCAGATAAAATATTGTTAGACGCTAATAATAATAATAATAATAATAATAATAATTACATCCCTCTTTATTGATCATCGTTCAGCCTGGAATATATATACGAATATTTTATTTTTACAGATAAACAGACAAATGCTGCATAATTTTATCTATATCATAAATAAGTCTTTAGTGCGTTTTACATTTAAAGTCTATAGTTTACAGAACGGGGGAAAAAAATAACTCGTTCCTGTTAAAATAGACATCTAGATTGTTTACTATCTTTAAACCTAATCAGTCCGAAGATGTCGATTCTCTTCCTATTACAGAAGCTGTAATACATAATGCCAACTCTAATTTAAATGATAGGTTCATACAAGTAATAGAATGCTTATTCCAGATCTTTCTCCATAAACGTTCATAATAAAGGTCTTTGCATGAGAGAAAAATAAGAGAATCTTCACAAATCTACGTTCTCGGTTTTTAAATCCCACATGTGATGGCGGTTGTTGGTATCCTGGTAAATGTTAATGCAAAATCACATTTTAATTGTAAATAGTTTCAGTTACAGATAGTTGGACATTAAGCTACAAAGCTTATAACCTTTAGCAAGATGGGACATCATTATACCTTGTAATGAACACTAAGGAGTTTGAGATTCAGTCTGATCCATGGCTGGATTTAGGCCACTCCTGCTAATCTTATGTGCCTATAATATATAAAACGTCCAGTAGCTTTTACACTCGCATGCCTTTTTCAAAGTGTATCTCCAGTCATTTCTGATTGGTTGTTTATGAGCAACATATATATATATATGTATATATATATATATATAAATCTCTGCCTACACATTCTTCGAACAATCTGAGACCAATCTTAAAACTCTTAAAACCTTGATGTGTTGTTGTGTTGTTTGGATTTTGAAGGCTAGTACTAAGGTTTCATCTCTGTTGCTTATGTGTTGTTTAATAATAAACACTATCTATTTATTCGTAAATGTTTTTAATGTACAGTAGAAACACTGTGTGCCAGAAAATCTTCACTGCACCCCCAGGCTAAGCAGACTGCATAGTGCCCTGGTCTGCTTATGCTTGAGTATCACAAATACTTATCATTCATTGCTTCATTTTGTTTGTGTACTTCACAAGGGGTTATGGGCCATCTGGTTCCCATCAGGCAACTCTGGGTGCATGGGCAGGAACAACCCTAGACAAGTGCCAATAATAATAGTCAAGTGGCAATAATAATAAATAATAATAGCCAATCCATCTGCACACAGCCACTTAAGAGACACCAATTAACCTTTGGGATGTGGGAGAAAACCTGAGTACCCAAAGAAAGCCCATTTAAATACAGGGAGAACATGCAATCACATGTATTTTCAGGTCGCCTGACCCAGGGATTTTATCCAGGTCCTTCTTGCTGTGATGCGACAGCACTACCATTGCTCCACTACGACAAAAACATATGTAAGATAATCTTATGTAACTGAACTCAACGATAACCACACATAAGCAAATGCAGGTAATTTAACTGCACTAGTAAATTCTCTAAACATTAGGTGGCACATTGCCTAATGGTTGGGTAGCGCAGTCAAAAAGGACCTGGGTTTGATCACCAGGTAGGATGACCTGGAAAACATCTGTGTTTGGTTTGCATGTTCCCCCCCTGTGTTCACGTGGGCTTCCTCTAGGAGCTCTGGAATCCCACACAGTCCATAAACCTGCTTTATATGTGACTTGTGTACTGTGTATAAACTTGTGTATGAATTTAACCTTGTTCTCATTGTGCGATCGAATGCAAAGTGAAGCTAAACAATAAAAAAGCTCTAAACAGTAGAGATGTCATATCATATTGTGTGTGTGTATATATGTGTGTTTGGTCCCTCAGTCTCAGGAAAGACTGTGTCGTGGCTGAATGCGTCAGACAGTGACGTGTGGGTGTGGGTGATGGGAGAACACTCTGACGATAAGCCTTATGACCAGATTTGTGATGAGATCATGGCTGAGAGGGCAGCACTACAGGCCCAGAAAGAGGCAGAGGATCTCAGGTGTGTGTGTGTGTGTGTGTGTGTGTGTATTTTCATTCATAAAGTTCTTGGTACATTGTAAATGACTGGACAGTGACAGGAAATACTGATCTATTATTAAATTCCTACACTTTAGCTGTTAGGGAGAGGTTAATAAAAGTTGTTCAATAGCCTCCATTATAAACCATTGATGAAGTCTTTGTTGAGAACCTTCTTGTCATTTCTCTTAGATCTTGAATAATAAACATAGGGAGAGTATTAGAACATGTGCTAAAATAACAGGATTGCCAATATTTATGCCATTATTATCTAAATGCACGGCAAAATTGCATGCCATTATTTAAATGCACTAATTTTATCTCTGAAGATGCTAATTATTTCCACATTCATTACTACATTCATGTCACTCCCTAAACCTGAAATGCTGCCAGGTGCATGGACTCCTCCCAAATCCTTCAAAGTAACCCACTGTTATCTTATCTGTGCAAGATTTTTCTGAACAAAAATCTGCTCCCTTCCCTGTTCAGAGGTGAACCTTACCTCCAGCTCTCTCTTGACTTTGCATGAAGGTGCAGGTTAGTCATTAATTGTCCTTATAAAGTTTTCATAACTGTCTTTAGTTAAACATTTGTCCAGCCTAATCGTAGAATATTGACACAGGACACTCTATCTAGGGCACATGTTCAGTAGCTACGGCTTACTCTGGACTCCACTTTTTAACTCGCTTATTAAAATACCATAGCAGGCGTCATTGTTTTAAAGAGTTTGACAATTAGCAGTTTGACTCGTAGCTGGTGAGGTCATTAAGATTGAAAAATTAAAGTGAAAAATGAGAGAAAAATTAAAAATTAGCATAGACTAAGGGCTAAGTGCATACTCACACTAGGTGAGTGTGAGTGCTCCTAATTGAACAATGGCATGGAATGCTGAATTGTAGTCACAGTTAAAGAGGTGGAATGGGGTGTGATTAATAAGTAGTCTCACTAAACATTCCCGAATACAAGTGATATCATATATTTGATTGTCCCTGTCAACACAACACCAAACCCACACACAGACATATAGACAGGCACAGGACACTTCACTACACTCATTGCAGACTGTGACTCTGAAAATTAAGATGAGGTTCAAAAGGAAACAGGTAAAGAAACCAAATCTACTGGAATGAACAACATCACTTTGTCTTCTGCATCTGCTCTCACACCAACAACTTGTATGTCTACATTGACCATATCAATATATCTCCTCTTTGGAGGAGATATATTGGAGGAGGATATCTCCTCTCAACGTGTGCTGTTACTCTAATATTCTTATGCCTAACCCTGTCCATCCTGGTCACCGCAAAAAGAACTTCAACATCTTAAGCTCTGCTTAAGCTTACTCTTGTCTTTACCTCTTTTCATACTCCTCATTTCCTTGGACAGTTGTGACCATTTCTTTCTGTAGTCTGATAGTCCTACCTACCACACGTGAAAGCTAGCAAAGGATCTAATCGGCAAAGATGATAACCACGGAGCAACGCTACAAGATAGCCAGAACAGTAGAGGAGTTACTGAACCACATCAAGTTATGTTACTACAGTCATGTGATGAGGCATTGAAGGAAATGTAATTGCAGGATTTGTGAAGTAAAAGACCTGCAAGGCCAAGAATAACCTGGATGGCCAAGATTACAATGTGAACTGGTCTACCAGGGGCCAGACACAAGACAGAAGGCATTGGAGGCAGCTGACTCATCCGTGCAGCCAAACATTAGGAGGCAATGACGGCATATAGCACAAACTCCGAGCTTTTTGCATGATGGCGATGTAATTACTAAAATGACTAAATTTACTTATTTTGACTACTTTATAAACATTTTTAAATGTTTAGATCAAACATGATACTGTATAAATCATTAAGGCATATAAAAGCTGTGTATTCAAAAAGAGTTATTAATTAATAAATTATAATTATATTAAATTATAAAGCAAATACGTCCACTGACACAAACACACATCTTTCTCTATAAACATACTCATGAGGAAAGCATGCTCAGGTCAAATGTGAGTTCAGACTAATGGGTCTCTAATGCAGTTCAAGGGTACTGTGCTCAATGTGAGTATCCCCTTGGTCTTTGCAAGCAAGTATGGATGATACTTTATGACTTTCTGCCAAACCAATTGTCAGTCAGTTAAAAAACAATGTTTCTCAGCACAAGACTGCAAAGAATTTGGGTCTATCACTAGCTGCATTTCAATATATATTGATAAGATTCAGGGTGTCAGGGGAAATCTCAGTGTCATAACGGCTAAGAGCAAAGACAGCTGCTAAATGCATGTGAATCTCAGTCGATCACTCGATTGAGGCAGTATTCTTTGAGAAACACATGGGCTTGGTTGTAATTTGGAAAATGTAATGGCTAGGTATATAATTAAATATGTGCATTACTATTTATTTCAATAGAAAGTCCTCCAATTTTATCCTAAGCCGGAAGGGTAAGGGTTGCGTCAGAAAGGGCATCTGGTGTAAAACATTGCCAGATTGTAATGCAAGGGACTCGCTGTGGCAACACCTGGTGACAGGGAAAAGCTGAAAGATGAAGAAGAAGAAGAAAGTCCCTCTAAAGTATAGCATGTCACAACTTTATGCGTGTGTGGGGGTGTGTGTGTGTATGCTCAAGAATGAATACAGAAGCAAAACTCACTTCAGATAGACACGAACAGCAAGCATTCGTGCCGAAAATAGATATCTGCGACTTGACGGCACCTGAAACTCGTTAATGTTCAATGTGTGTGTAGTAAATGTTTGTGTTTGGTCACTCTCTATAATAAGCCAGTGACTGCAGAGACTATTGTGTTTGTTGTGTTTGACCTGGGGCTTGTGATCATTTGAAGGGCCAAAAAAGAAGCTGAACTGGAGCGACGTTTCTCTGGGCTGTACATGGAGCAGGAGGAAGCTGCCAGGCAGGAAGAAGCTCGAAGGGCAGCTGCCTTGGAGAAGAGCCGACAAGAGGAATTGAAGGTATTATGAGTCATTATATGTCAGGTTTATGTCACCTCAAATGGCTTGTTACACCAGTTACTCCACATTTGCTGTATGTCCAAAAAAACTGAAATACAGGTTTGTTTCAACAGGAAGTTGTTTTCTGTTAATATCTGTTAAAGCGTCTGCCAAAGGAGAACCTGTGCTACATAGTCACCTTAGTGGATTACAAACAATAATATACAATATGTTAGGAGACAATCTGGTACAAAATATAGATGCTAAGCTAAATGAAGTGCAACACACAATGTACTGATTATATTTATATTTGTTTTAAATCATTTCATAATCACAGATAAGGTTTAAAAGTGATATTGTCTAATGTCTGTGATAGAGAATCCAAATCAATAGCACACACGCTAACTGTGTTCAAAAACATAATGGAATATGGCCCACACAGGAAACAGGAGCCGACTGTACTGTACTGAACAGACTATGTTTAAACAGGACAGCGTCTCTACCAAACCAGGGCAAGTTCAAAATAATATATAGTTTTCATGTTACCTAATAACTAATATGCTTACTAAGCTTGAAATATTCGTACATATACTCTTTTCCCTCACTGTTTCCTTTTATAGAAGGCTGTGAAGGAGATGACCATCCAGACTAAGGCTGCCAATTTGAGAATAAACTGCCAGCCCATTTTGTAACAAAATGAGTAATAATCCATTATTCGAATGTGATGCAGGTTTTTCACTTTTAAACAGATTCAGTAATCAATAAAATTTACCAACATTTAAGAAATGAACCACAGAAAGAAGAGATCAAGCGACCCATGATAGAGTTAGCTACATGAAAGGCACCTGGTCCAGATCACATAATAGTTGAAGTGCTCAGGTTTGGAGGAGAGATGACGCTGAACAAGTGTAAGGTATGGAAGTGTGGGAAACTTGCCAGAAGCCAGATTAACACATTACCACCTTATACATGTAACCGTGTTAATGTGGATTATCAAAAACATTGCACACACCTGCGAAGACTAACAATTGGGGTTTTTGCATAACAGAGCAGAAACAAACAAACAAAGTATGCCCTTGCACGCTTGAAGTGATCTTAACAGAACAGAAACTAGGAAACATGCAGCTACTGCTGCGCATGAACATAAACAAACATCATAAATAACAGAAACAAACCAGAACATAGTCCATGAGTCCAAGACTTGAATCTTTAGAAACAAGTCCAAAAATAAAACTTAGTCCGTACTCGCGATTCCGCAAATATCTAACACTAGTCATATTTGTAGCCCTTCGTATATTTTTCTGTATGTGGCTCTCTGTACAAAAAGTTTGGACACCCCTAGTGTATGAAGATTTTAGGAAAGCTTACTTTACTTGCAGTATTATAGAAGTAGAATTTAAAGTATCCCTCTATATAAACATCACAACACATTGGGATTATCCCTTTCACTTGTTTCATCATTGGTAGATTTTGCTGTTTAATTATTTATAAATGGTCTGTAATATTTCACATTCTGTTCAGAGGCGAGAGGAAGAGGAAAGACGGAAAGCTGAAGAGGAGGTCAGGAGGCTTAAGGAAGAGAGAGAACAGCAGATCTATATGAGTTTGAAGGAATTACAGAAACAAGGGAAAGGTCAAGACAATGAGGAGAAAGCCTGGCAGGATTCATGTAAGTGACTACACATCACTACACAGAGGTATACTTTTATAATCAGGAATTATTCACAATAAAAACATTAAACAAGAACCATATCTAATGTTTAAAGAACGTTCCCTAATTAAATAATAAACTGCATTATAATATGCATGCCTTTGTGTATTCTGCACCTGTTTAGTGCGAAAATCAAAAGCAGCTGACCAGCGGAGACGGTCTCAGGCAAAGCAGATGAGAGACGATCACCGTAGGCGTTCTGTACAGGCCCTTGAGAGAGGTCGAGTGGCGGCCATGACCAAAGCCTTTGGAGGAGACAAACCAGATCTTCCACCTAAACCCAAACCCAGAAATGCAAGTCGCAGTAATGAGCCAATTCACAGGTCTGTACACATTACTATACTTTTTGTATTAGATAATAAAGCAACTCAGTTTCAGTTGTAACAGTGCTGTCTCCATGATTGTGTCTAGTCTGTTACCAGCCACATATAATTATTATGTCATGCAAGTTACACACATATTGTTCTTCAAAAGTCAAAAAGCCACATTCTAGCACATTAGCGAAAAGCTGGTTTATTGAATAATTAAAAAAATTTAAAACTCTATGGCATTAAATTCTGATACATCCACCTAGTATTTCCATTTAAAATTTAAATGGTAGAGAAATTCTGAGCAAAAATAAATCTCTCATTAATTCACAAATTCCTTATCTTTGGCTCTTTAGGGTGTTAGTGTGAAACATTCAACTAGGCTTTTTCGATTTTTAGGGAGATTTGTCCTACATTGTTTAGTTATTTATTTGTACCTGGACTGTATAAGTAATCCATTACTAATGGACCCAAATTGTCCTCCACACAGAGGTTTTGGCCATACTCTTACATGTAATGCTGCCTCCCAGAATACTATTCCAACCATATGGTCTAATCCTACACAACCTTCACGTACACACAAATCTGTTCTGTCCCTCGGTCTTCACAGCAAACTGTAAAACAATGCCACTTAAAAATAGTATTGCTAAACACTTGTTCACTCAATACCAAAGGCCCAATACTTAGTGAATATATAAAAAAAAAAATTAACTGGACATCTTTTGTCTTACAGTAACTTGGCATAAACTCCTAGAGGAGACCAACAGAATTCTCATACACTAATGAGCCTCATATAGAAGGGCAAGGGGGTGGTTTTGCTACAATCTATAGGGATAATATCAGATTTAGTTTGATGCCTATTCCAACTGCTTCTTTATTTGAACATCTTGTCTTCATCTGGACCTACTCCTCTAGTCACCGCAGTGGTCTACTGCCCCCCAAAGCCAATCCCTTCCTTTTTATCTGACTTATCCGATTACCTAACTCAGCTCTGTGCTAATTCATCCTCTGTAATTCTTATGGGTGACTTAAGTAACTGTAAGTTTGCAAAGAAGTTTAGAGAATTATTGCACTGTTTTAATTTCACACAAACTTTTTAACCCACATAAAAGGAATACTCTTGAGCTTCTTTGCTCTATTGTTGTCACAGATCATCAACCCACCTGCCACAACCTCAGTGTCTCTCAGTGACCATCTGACTATCATCATGGTCATTGAGATCCCTGCACCTCTCACTAGGGTGGGGTAGGCAATCCTGGTCCTGGAGTGCCAAAGTCCTGCGCAGTTTGCAGATTTCTCTGTTCTAACAAACATACTAAAGCTGGCGATTAACAGCTGAGTTGAATCAGGTGTGCTTGTCCAGCTCTCCAGGACAACGATTGCCTACTCCTGCAGTAGGGTTAATCGTGAGATATCTTGCAGGAATCTTAAAGATATCTCCCCCTCAGCTCTCTCAGATTCCATCACAAATAAGATGTCTATCTGTCCTTCTCAGTCTATTAAGGTATCTGACCATGTGGCTTTCTATAATGATACTCTCTCCTCCTGTCTTGATCAATTGCTAAATGTATAACGATTACCTCCAACAATACAAGGACACTCTCACTAAGGCCCAGTCCATCTTTTACCCCAATCTCATACATGCTGAATCAGCAAACCCAAATACCCAAATTTCCACAATAAACAAACTCCTTGAACCAATAGACAACACCACCACTTCCTTCACAGTAGACAAGTGCAGTAATTATTTATCATTTTTTCTAAATAAGGTTACGACCATTTACCAGACTCTCTCGATATCCCATGTCCTCCCTTCCTCTCCAACTGTTTTATTACAACTAACTACTGTGCTTTTGACTCATTTTCTCCTGTATCTCAAACAGAGCTGTATGAATTCATGATGGGGATGCGTAGCTCCACTTGTATTTTAGATGGTGCTACTTCTGGATTACAGGGCTGTTTTACAGCTATAGGTCATCTCATTACAGAGATAATTAACGCCTCTCTTAATTCTGGTTCAGTCCCACATTC
>JAOUQV010000007.1:1605571-1621890 GCA_028565295.1 Aspidoras spilotus | reverse complement strand
TGTCATAGAGGACTGCAAAGTCTTCAGAAGATAGTGAGCTTGGAGGCAAATAGCCGGTTGTTTGAGAAGCGAGGAAAGATGTTATGGAGTTTCCGAGGGTCCTCAGAAGATTTCTCCAGCTTCTCTCTGTAAAAAAAAAGTCTTGGCAGATGTTACGTAAATAGAGAATTTAGACAGGAGGTCACGGTACTGAGCGAGATCAACCTCAAGTTGTGATTTCCTCCATTTTCTCTCCTGTTGCTGCATAAAACATCAGAGAGCCAAGGAACAGTGTAAGAAGACTTCAGGGTTAGAAGACATTCATATGACTTGTCAATGAGTCACCATCCAAATAACATGATATCATGTGTGTACATGCTGAACAAAAACTTAATTTAAAGTTTTTTTTTAATGCAAACAGATATCACACATCTTTAAATATCTAATAGATGGACTACACGTTTCTGTGATGAAATACTAGATTGTAGATTTTTCCATCTGGACTTGATAGGATGGGCTCCTGTAGATTTCCACTGTAAATAACAAGCATGCAAGTAAAACTTAGTTTTCTATACTGGTCATTCATAAAATTAAATGAAGTACTCGCTCATTAGCAGCGGTCGGTAGAGTAGCAAAAATTGTACTGCAGTACTGTTGGAATAATGTGACTCAAGTAAAATGTCTTTGTTTTGTAGGCTTATAAAGTTTAGCACGCCAATTATAGCAGTGTGATCATGAGCTATAGACATGCAATCTCTGAAGTCGGTGTTCTGCTGCTGAATGAGAGGAGCAATAAGTTCCTCCAATTTGTGGAACTGCTGGACTCCAACTCTCTGCAAAGGTTCGGAAAAGCCATTTGCGCCTGGCATTTCAGAATCCACAACTTCACCGACTTATTTTCACATCCTCCTTTTATCCACGCTATAAATGCCAAGTGCCATCAGAGCCAACGTCTTAATTTTCTTCTCCATAATTTCTTACAATCTTCTCAACAACTTCTCAGACTGTTCAACAATCGGAGTCTGAACTGAACATACTCTCTCACACACACACACACCCACTCCCTGTGTAAAATGTTTTTTTACTACCTCATAAAGCACAATGCCACTTTTATAAAAATTACAATATTTCCCACTTGTACTTACTTCTGTTTTGCACTGCATGTATTTATTGTTCAGTATTGTTTGTACTGTCCTGTATTTATTGTTCAGTATTGATTCGTATTTATTGTTTGTACTGTCCTGTATTTATTGTTCAGTATTGATTCGTATTTATTGTTTGTACTGTCCTGTATTTATTGTTCAGTATTGTTTGTACTGTCCTGTATTTATTTTTTGTACTGTCCTGTATTTATTGTTTGTACTGTCCTGTATTTATTGTTAGTACTGTCCTGTATTTATTGTTCAGTATTGATTCGTATTTATTGTTTGTACTGTCCTGTATTTATTGTTTGTACTGTTGTGTATTTATTGTTTGTTTTGTCCTGTATTTATTGTTTGTACTGTTGTGTATTTATTGTTTGTAATGTGTTTACTGTCTGCACTAGTGCACTTTAATGTTGTGTGTAGCACTTTGGTCTGGAGGAACGTTGTTTCGTTTTACTGTGTACTGTAACACTGTATATGGCTGAAATGACAATAAAACTACCTGAGACTTGAAACAAAAGTGCAGCAAGCGAGCAGAAGTTGCAGAAGTGCTAGGCTAAAAACAAACCCAACCTGGCTGCTCTCCAGTGTCTACTTACTACAGAATTCAGCAAGCTACTCGGCAAGAATCTAAAGACTGCTGTGGTGGCAGCATCATGCTGTGGGGTTGTTTTTGGGCAGCAGAAACTGGGAGACTAGTCAGGGTTCAAGGGAAAGATGAATGCAGCAATGTACAGAGTTGTGCTTCAATAAAGTATTTATAAAAGCCTGTGAACTTAGTACTTATGTACATGTTTGTAAACTTATGTACATTTATTTTTTATACTTTTAATAAATTTGCAAAATAATTAAAAAACGTATTTTATATTGTATGGGATATTGTGTGTAGAACAATTAATTAATTTATTCTATTTTAGTATAAGGCTGTAACAAAATGAGGGAAAATGAAGTGTTGTGAATTGTATTGTACTTTTATTTTTGGAATTATATAATAATATATTGTTATGTTTTGTGATTACTGTATTTTTTTCAGGAATAGACAATGATCAGAAAAGTAAGGAAAATAATTGGGTATGAACTGTTGATTTGGCATGCTACCTATATGCTGCTTACCAAAGATGATATTTGTTATTTTATACTTTTAACACCACCATGATGTTATAAATTGTGTCCTAGCAATAGGTCTTATAATCAAAATCAGTGGTTCTGCAAAACTACTGATTTAATAACAAAGATGTTTAGGCTATTTTCTAAAATAATACAGGCAGCCTCATGTTCCTGCTAATTCATATTACTGGTATTTCTGTCAATTCTAAAGAGAATGTAAATATCAGTGGGTAATGGTTTATGCTAATATACTATACAATGACCTGAATTGTATGGAGTAGCCACTTTACATTTCACTGTCCTTTATACCAAATACACATGTGCACATAGAAAAAAAAATACTTTTTGACTTGGGTCAGATGTAGAATTTAGTGCCATTGCTTTTTAAATGCTTGACTTGAATCAAACTCTCGTGATACTTACTGAAAAAAAAAAACATATGCGTATGAGTCTCATTAATCAGACAAATATTTTATAGTTCAGTCAGCAAAATTTTTAGACAACCAAGTTTTCCTGGATCATTTTTCTGCTGATTATTTCTTGTTTTGCATCAGAACAAATTATGTAATATTACTTCTAGCAATAAGCCCTCAGACCATGATGCACCCACCACTATGTTTCAAAAGCTTGATGCAGATCATTATGTACAGTTACATTTCACCTGACTGAAAAAGATACTGCCTTTTTATGTGAATTAAAGTAAAGGCCTCTTATTATTGCTGGGATGAAAGAACTCATAGAACGTGAAGGAAATATACACAGAAATGGGAGAAACAACGTTGCTACACAGAGACTTCTGTTAAGACATAATTCATTTAGACTCAATATTTTTTAATCCTTCGGCTTTTCTCTGACTCTAGAGGTCGCCACAGCGAGTTACTCGCACTATGAGCTGGCACATGTAAGCAAGATGCCCTTCTCTGACGTAACCCTCAATATTTAATATGTTAAATAAGAATATATTTGAACTTAATTGTGGTGTATTTTTTTATCAGAATCAAATAATATTATCATAAAAACAAGATCAGTCTGATGACCATCATTCTAAAGAACTTGGTCAGCGAAGTTCGCCTGTGTTCTGCACAGTTTCGGGTGCGCCGGTGAAAGCAGAGGAGGGTGTGGCCTGGGGAAATTAATTGATGTATATTTTTATTTTATTAATGCGAGTCTGTAGCCAGCTATTGATCATTTAAGATACTGATATTGACAGTGAATTGTCAATAAGCACAATTTTAGAACGACGTTTCGCTCGCGCGCGCGCGCACTCATAATTTGCTCCAAAGTGACGTTATGACTAACTTGGGTTGCCAGGTTTGTAAAATTTCCCTTTAATTTTTAAACATGATTTCGGTTTGAAGTTGTAGTCGGGAAAAATATAGAGAAATAATGGCTGTAATGCAAGGTGGACTCATTTCCGGCAAGTAATATGCATTTTATATAGCTAGAGTCAAGCTATTTATTTTTATATATTTAACCTTTGATTTTTTTTACCAGGCAAGTAATGAAAAACATATTCTTATTTACAATGATGACCTGGAAAGCAGCAAAACACTTGATAAAAAAAAGAAAATAACTAATCATAAACAAGAACAGGTACAAATGTATAAACTCATAACACATTTATTAATTCATTGATTACCTTCCACTTATTAGCATCTCAACATGGTACAGCAGCTGTTCAGTGGTAGAAATGAGAGCAAAACAGAGTGATCAACATGGCCCAAGAAATCATTGGCTGTCCACTGCCAAGACTGGAGGACCAGTTTAGGCCCCGTTGCCTTAGTAGGGAAGCCAACATACTGAAAGACTCCTTACACCTTGGATTTCATCTCCCAACAGCTGCCCTCTGGAAAACATTGTAGGTCCATCAAATCCAGGACAAACAGGCTGAGAACCAGTTTTTATCCCAGCGCGATACGGGAACTAAACATTGCAAACATATGCACATGAATATTTTAAGCTGCTCAAGGCCTGTGCAATAACCAGCTATTTTATGCTGTATTTTTTCTATCTATCTATCCATCTAAATAATTTCAAAATATGCCAGAATTATACTATGATAGAAAATTTGTAAGACCCACAGGTATCAGTGTAGAATTTTCTGGGTTATTAAGATCACATCGTGTTAAGATCACAGCTCTCGTTTTTCAAATAAACATTGTCTGTTACATGGCTGGGTAAACTTACAGAGAAGTAATACCAGACAAATAAATATTCTCTGAATAGATAGCCAGATGTATAGGGTGGGCCATTTATATGGATACATATAAACATAAAGGTGTAGGTGTTTGTAATATTAACTTCCTGTTTGTGGCACATTAGTATATGGGATGGGAAAAACATTTCAAGATGGGTGGTGACCATGGCAGCCATTTTGAAGTCGGCCATTTTGGATCCAACTTTAGTTTTTTTTTTCAATGGAAAGAGGGTATTGTTATTAAGAATTTCACAAGAAAAACAATGGTGTGCTGATTTATAATCACTCATAAAATGTGTTCAAAGTGCTGCCTATAGTGTTGGATTGTCAATGCAACCTTCTTCACACACTGATAGCAACACAGCAGAAAAAGAAATGCTAGCACAGGCTTCCAGTATCCGTAGTTTAAGGTGCTGCATATTTTGTATCTTCACAGCATAGACAATTGCCTTCAGATGACCCCAAATATAAAAGTCAAACGGGGTCAGATCGGGAGACCTTGGGGGCCATTCAACTGGCCCACAACAACCAATCCACTTTCCAGGAAACTGGTTATCTTGGAATGCTCAGACCTGACACCCAAAATGGCCGCCATGGTCACCACCAGTTGTAAAAAGTTTTTCCCCTGCCATATACTAATGTTACACAAACAGGAAGTTAATATCATTAACCATTCCCATTTTATTTAGGTGTATCCATATAAATGGCCCACCCTGTAGATCAGCAGAAAAAGAACCATAGGTTTGGAAATAGCCATATTAAAGAGGATTTTGATAAATCAGATTAACCGTGACCAAAGTTCAATAGTGACAGACCTTGGATAGCAACAGCATATAGCCTGTAGGGTAATTCAGCTTAATTAAGCCCTTGCAGCAATTTGACATGGTGTAACCAGAATTTAGTAGATGGTGGAAGGGGTCTTAGCAGAGGCAGAATGTAACACAAGGCAGCAGGAGTGGAAGTAGTTGGACAGGACAGAATTTGGCATAGAGCAGCAGGGGTATTATCAGTTCATGATTCAAGACAAAAACATACACAAAATACTCCAAATAACCAATTACAAATGGCTAATTTTATGCAAATGACAGTTTTAGGCTTGCGGTTAAGGAAACAGCCTTGTGACGGGCAGGTCCCTGGTTCGATTTTTGGTCCTTCCACAACATGATACGGCTGAAGGGCCCTTGAAGAGCAAGTTTCTTTATTTAAAAGTCTTCTTAGGACAATTAAGGATTATACCTGTAAACGAACACTTAATCATGGGTGGGATAATAGAAATAAATTCTACATCTGGGTGGGATGGTCCACAACCGAATATCCACACGCTTTAGACCATAAAGGTTATTTTTAACTGGAAAGTTTGCTCAGATTTGGCAACCCGGGGTCTAGCGTTTCTCTGACGCAGCATCTTGTGTGTATAGAGAGGGGAGGTTGTGTATGAGGGAGTCGTATATAACGCGCTATATTTAACAGTCAAATATTTTTTTCAATATACAGAAAAACCATGGCCCAAGCATTAAAAGAAAGATTCGACAAGTTCCTCCACGAGAAAAACGCCATGACGGACGTGCTGGCGAAGATCGAGGCGAAGACCGGAGTGAACAGATCTTACGTCGCACTCTGTGAGTTCATGTTTCCGCAATTTGCAACGAAAATTACATCCAAAGCGTGTGTTTCTGAAGATGTTATTAATACATACAGAGCTCAAAGACGTATTAGAGAAGCCCTGCTTCTGTTTCTAATGACATGGTTAGATTTGGTATGGTGATGCTTTTCTCATAATCTCTTCCCTTTTCTCTTCTCTCTTCTTGTAGCTGTCATTGGTGTTATTTCA
Source organism: Aspidoras spilotus (assembly GCA_028565295.1). Classification (NCBI taxonomy): domain Eukaryota; kingdom Metazoa; phylum Chordata; class Actinopteri; order Siluriformes; family Callichthyidae; genus Aspidoras; species Aspidoras spilotus. Next base: position 1,615,631 of record JAOUQV010000007.1, on the reverse strand, counting down.
GTTTACCTCGTCATTGGTTATGGTGCCTCCCTGCTTTGCAATCTCATCGGGTTTGTCTACCCTGCCTACACATCGTAAGTCTGAATTAAAATGTAATTAGATCGTTAATTATGTATATTTAACACAATAAACATATTAAAACTTGAACCTCCGCTGCAGCTGGTAAGCGGATACGCCTCTGCCATGCTTCCGTGTCTGTGCTCCATATTATATCGGAGTAATACAACACATCCAACGTGTACAAGGCCCGCGTCCCAAACGGCACAACTTCGTACTAAATAGTGTGTCACCTAGTGCAAACTAGTGCTATTATTGAAGAAAATTGAGTTACTCGTTAGGGAAAGGGTGTGGTTTTGAAACAAGGCCTTGTTCCCACTTTAGGCCTGGCATTGCATGACTTGCCATTGCTAAGGCTCGCTGCAGCTCAAATATCCCAGTTAGATAAATATACCATATATATCATATAAATATACAGTACAGTGCAAGCTTTGGACAGCCTCTTATATTTTAGAACATATTTTTGTGAAATCTGTATTAATAACTTGTTACAACATTATCTGATATTTTTAAACATTGCTGTTTTAAAAATAATGTTTGCAATTGAGTAAAGAATGATCTATCTATCTATCTATCTATATATATATATATATATATATACACTTTAAAAAAAGAAAGCATGTGTGACTGTCAACGACCTCAGAACTGGAGAGTAATAATAATCATTAAAAGTCATTTATAGATTTTACAAAATTTTAAGGCCTTAAATAACATGAAAACTTTCAGCTTGAATTCCAACAAGTATTTAATGTTTTTAAATAGTTTTGAAAATTAAACCAGCCTTGCACCTTTTAATTTTTATTGGCTCCAGAACTAAGCTTTAATAAAAAGGCAAATGGTCATAGTGAAGAGTTACAACAGTCCGTGTGAATCAACAGAAGCTGCACAATAGACTAGATATTAAAATTTATACGATAAGATTTAAAGTAGATGGACTTGGGTGACAGTTATTAACATGTCAAGTAGATCACTTCAATGTGATACGAGATATACAGTGATGATTGACTGTCGATCATGATACTATGTAATATGTTTCTTTTTAACAAAAAATATGAAAATATGAAATATTTTTGTACTGACCTACTAATGCAAAATTCATGAGAATAAATGTCTAATACTAATCAGCTTCTTAAGACACTTGCACGGCAATGTACATCATACATCTTATACAATATATTCGACTGGGCAGTGATAGTTACAGACTGTTCAAAGCAGGATGAGCAAACAAATAATCCTGGTTAAACAGTGGCATAGTGCCACAGTGAGTAAAATAAGGTGCTTGACAGACCCAGCTGCATTTTCAGGATAAAATACAAAAATAGTTATAATTATGCAAACAAAAATCATTGCATATGGTATTAGGATCCACAACCTCCCTAAAAAGAATAAACCTCTCACTCAATATAAAAAAAAGCCAGATCCTGCTGTAAATTTGCAGAGTTGAATCGATGATAATTTTTGATAAAGAAAGCAACATAATCATCATGATTAAAGTTTCAAAAATTGATTATCTAATTCCAGTTTAGAGCAATGCAATGGTGCATTGGGTAGCGCTGTCGCCTCCCAAAAAGAAGGACCCGGGTTTAGTTCTAATGGGCATTTTTTTAGGGTGGAACTTTGATTATTTCCCATTTATTCCCATTTATAGTTATTTATTCTCCAACTGTACTGTTTCATATTCTAAATAAGACAAATATTTGATTACTACATCAAGCAATTGTTTACATGTGCTGTGATTCATTATGAATTGATAGCATACATAAATGCTCAGTGTGGAAGTATTTACTAATGCACAGTGCTTACTCTGTTCCTGTGTAACTAAAGAGGCCGGATACTAGTTTAGCATCAGGTGCTATCCTGGGTTCACAACTGTGTGCATTGTGTCAAGGTGATATTTCAGGCTTGAACTAATTCGGTGGTACAAAACCTCCTTGGTGCAGTACATACAGAGCACCATGTGCAAATTCACTGTTTTATCTGATAGTTTTGTAAACATATATGAACCATTAACATGGCAAAGTAGTGTTGTTTCCTCAGGTTATGGTTACCAGTGGAACTGTTAATGTCAATGTGCAGGGACAAAGGGCTACAGAGAAACGCTATAATCATTATAAATATTTCAATGATTTTTGTTTATATGGTATTTAGTTTTTGAACCAGCCCTGTTATATTGACCACCGAGGTGTCTATACTGTGTAGTGAATAACACTGGAGTTTCACAGGGAAAAGGGTTTTATTATTTGGCTAAGGTTCCCTCTTTTTGTATTTTTTACACAGCCCAAAGACATTAATAAAGGCAAATTTATACTAGATAATAGTTTTGCTCATGGAGAAATAGAAAGACAGAGATGGTGTGTTTTCCTGCCTTCTGACCAATGTGTTAGTGTAGTTCTCCCTATGTCATTTGTTTACTAATTTGGATATTGCTAGATGATAATTAGGTTGTGAAAGCCGGGGAATAATTTGATTATCAACCCGATACAAAGAAAAGGCTAAAGGGAAATAATTGCATTAATAATTTATCAATAAATCATAAGTACAGTGTGACAGCATCTTTAGCACTCCCTGTGCACAGGAAGAATGTTCATGTGTTTTTTAAAGTGTGGCAGGCAAACTGTTTACCACCACATTTCTTTGGGGTTTTTATCTGTGCTAATCCACTGACATCTGTGGTGACTCTTCCATAACCTACATGGTAACAAAGAGGCCTGTTCCTAGTTACCTCTTCATGAACCATGTGCACATATGACCCATTGGCATCCACTATTATCCCTGTATAAAGTTAATATAAATATCATAAAGTTCCTGACTTCATCTGCTCATTTGTTCACACACAACCTGCAATTATCAGATCAAGTCGCATGTAAAGGTGTTTAGAGATAAATATTTGCTATGAGTCTTGAAATGTAGTAATCATCAGTGCTGAATTTCCTGAATTTAGTCAAAAAGTCATTTTTTTTGTCTCATTGTCATGCTTTAAATTGTTTGAATGTTATTAATCCTATTCACCTGTGATCACAATGATAATCGGCATGAGTTCAGACCATGTGACCATTGTATGTGTCGCTGTCTAGTTTGTACATTAGGGATAAAGAGTGATAAAAATTTACTTGTATAAACGTCATGATTATATCTTGTATTAAGTTTATGTAAAGCTGCTTTGTGACTGTGTTCCATTGTAAGAAGCGATTATATAAATAAAGTTTAATTGAATTGAACTGAAATACTCGTACATGAAATACAACCCACACCCATTTTCCAGTACATTTACTGATGTGTTCACACATACTTTACCGAGAACATTGACTAGGATGATAAGATCTGGGATTAATTTTTACACATGCAGCTCCTCCGGGGAAATTCAGTAACATTTCAGGATTACCGTGCATGTGTGAAAAGGGCATTAGAAAGAAATATAGTACGAACAGTAAAGAAAGTATGTGAAACTTGGTGGTGGTAGGGTCTGTGTGTCTGTAAGTTGTTTATTGTTATAGCCTTACAATCCCTTCTGTATGTTTGCAGGATCAAAGCCATTGAAAGCAGTGACAAAGAAGATGACACAAAATGGCTTATCTACTGGGTCGTTTACGGTGTGTTCAGCGTGGCCGAGTTCTTTGCTGACATTTTCCTGTCCTGGTTCCCGTTCTATTACATTGGAAAAGTACGTGTGTGTGTGTGTTTTGATAATAAGTGAATGTTTCCACCCTATCTCCTGTCTTCATGTTTTCTGTATAAACATACCTGGCTTGATGCATTGTCAGTAGTTAAGGCGGCAGTAAAATCAGGATGACAAGATGTTCAGGCTTTGCCATTGTGATGACTTATCGCACTGCTGAAAAATACATGAATCATTAATCACTGCTAGAATGTTAGAATGAGTATATATATACAGGTGCATCTGAATAAATTAAAATATCATCAAAAATGTAATTTATATCAGTAATTCAGTACAAGCAGTGAAATGGATACATTATATAGATTCATTACAAGCACAGTGATCTATTTCAGGTGTTTATTTCTGTTATTGTTGTTGATTATGTTTTACAGCCAATGAAAACCCAACATCATTATCTCAGAAAATTAGAATATTTAACACAAAACACGTGTGTTTTAAAACAAGTGTTTAAAATTGTCCCTTAGTCTGGTTCAGTGTGTTACACAATCACGGGGAGAACATTGGCAGTCATTGACACACTCTACATAAAGGTTATGCCATGAAAGGTCATTGCTAAAGAAGCTGCTGTTTACAGAGGGCTGTATCCCAGAATATTAATGGGAATTTGAGTGGAAGGGGAAAAGTGTGCTAGAAAGACCCCAGCATTGAAACGATCGTCAGGACAAGGCCATTAAAGAATTAGCTGGAGATTTACAAGATGTGGACTCCTTCAAGAGCCACCACACACAAATGTATCCAGGACATGTCTCACTCCTTGTATCAAGCCATTCATGACCAAGAGACAACGCCAGAAGCGTCTTACCTGGGACAAAGAGAAAAAGAACTGGACAAATTGGACAAATGTTGCTCATTTAGAAATTAAGGTCCCAGAGTCTGGAGGAAGAGTGGATAGACACACAAACAGAGATTGAGGTCTAGTGTAAAGGAAGCCATGTCATCTACTGGTGTAGGTCCACTGTATTATATCAAGACCCAAGTTGGCGCAGCCGTCTACCAGGAAACTTTAGAACACTTCATGCTTCCCTCTGCCGACAAGCTTTTTGGATATGGAAATTTCATTGTCCAGCAGGACTTAGCACCTGTCCACACTGCCAGAATACCAATACCTGGTTTAATAACCACAGTATCACTCTGCTTGATTGGCCAGCAAACTCACTAGACCTAAACCCCATAAAGTATCTATGGGTTATTGTCAAGAGGAAGATGAGAGGCAACAGACCCAACTATGCAGAAGAGCTGAAAGCTGCTATTGAAGCAAGCTGAGCTTCCATAACACCTCAGCAGTGCCACAGGTAGATTGCCTCCATGCCATGCCACATTGATGCAGTAATTCATACAAAAGGAGCCCCGACCAATTATTGAGTGCATTTACTGTACATACTTTTCAGTAGATTAAGAAATTTGCATTAAAATTTTATTTTTTTTAGTTGTTCTTATATAATATTCTAATTTTCTGAGATAATGATGTTGGGTTTTCATTGGCTGTAAAACATAATCAGCAGTAACAGAAATAAACACTTGAAAGAGATCACTGTGTTTGTAATAAATCTATATAATGGTTGCATTTCACTGTTTGTATTGAATTACTGAAATGAATTACTTTTTGATGATATTCTAATTTATTGAGATGCACCTGTATAGCAAGAAAACTAGTTTGTTTAATCCATGTGAGTTTTAAACTCCCGCTACAGAAGTTCTTTGTGTATAATAGTGCGCTGTCTACTGTTCTTTAGATATACCCAGGCAATACATTCATATCTTGGATATTTTGAAGCCAATGTTATAATTATGGGAGAGGTATTTGAGGTATTTCAGCAAAATATGTCATGTGCCCTGTAATTGAACTCTTCCATTAAAGTGGTGTCTCTGAGGTCATGTGCTTCAGATTAAATATTAAAGTAGCTGTGATATAGACCAATATAGACCAATTTGGACTACACATATGCAACGTTCTCATTCAGGAGTAGTTTACTATGTATTTGTTGGTTATTTGTAAATAACTTGCTAAATTTAAATCCCTGACTCTAAATCTAATCCTAAACCTAAAATGTTCACAGCAGTGAGGTATTTTTCTCTTGTTTTCTCTTTAGTGCGCCTTCCTGTTGTGGTGCATGGCTCCAACTTCCACTAATGGCTCCATGCAGATCTACACTCGCATCATTCGACCTTTCTTCCTAAGGAATGAGGCCAGGATCGACACTGTTGTGAAGGACATCAAGGACAAAGCATCTGATGCTGCAGATAAATTCAAAGAAGAGGGTAATGAAACATAAGAAATGATTCCTAGCTTCTGCTTTTTACTTTTATTGTGCCGTATCGGCTTGTTAGAATTCTTATGTGGGATTATGCCTACCGGCTGACTTTGCTGTTATGTTGAGTAACATCATGGGGAAATGCTTTCTCTTGCATCATCTCTGAATGTTCAGCACATCCTGCCTTAGAAAACATGTCACAGCAGTGAATTTATCACTGCACTTCCTGTGTTTCCCTTTGTGATTAAGTCTCTTTCGAATGAGTTCTAGTCGATGGTTAAATGTAAATACCTTACGTAAAATGTAAGGTAATAAATCATGATTGTGAGGATATTAATAGTAGGTGTGTTCTGCACAAAATCCATATCCGGTGCCATTATTAGACATAATATTTTGAGGCCAAAATGGAACTCTAGGGCTGGCATAGTGCAACAATCTGAAATGCTGTTGCTTAAAAGCAAGAAGTTCCCGGGTTTGATTCCCATGTGGGGTGTCTTGGATACCTTCTGTGTAGAGTTTTTTGTTCTCCATGTCCATGTGGGTTTACTTTAGGCATTCCGCTAAATTGCCCTTAGTGTTCTTAATGAGTGTGAGTGTGTCTGTGCCCTACATTGGTTCCCTGTCTAGGGTTCTTCTTTCCTTGCGCCCTGTGTGGGTACTGCCTCTGCCGTTTGAACATTAAGAGGAAGGTTTTTCCACCATTTAAAAGCCAGAACAGAGAAGAGTCTATAAGCATGCCTTCCTCGTCCCCTGAGAGATGGGGGACCAGTCTAGCAGTGTCTTAAATCTGATGCAAGCAGCTACAGGGTGCCAGTGAAGAGTGCGAAGCAGTGGTGTTGTGTGGGTGTCTTGCAGCCCAGTTTTGAATCAACTGTAAGGGACAGATATCACTCAGGTAGCCCTGTTAAAGAGGAAGTTGCAGTAGACCAGTCTCGAGATGACCAGGGACTGAACCAGAATCTGCGTGGCCTCTGTGGAAAGAAATTGACGATTCCTTCTGATATTATAGAGAAGAAATCAAACTTGTGTATGAATATAACCTTGTACCTTGATGGGAGAGGTGAAAAGAGATATTGGTGGTTTTTCTCTACTGAATTTTAAATAGTTACTGTTGTATGTGAAAAGCAATCAAACCAGCCTGTCTGGTATCAACAACCTTTAAAGCGTGACTTGTATCACATATTTCCCTCCCTGTTCTAATATTTGGATATTATCTGAAGCAACGTACCTGTATCTGCATGCTTTTAGGCGCTGCACAGCTACCACATGATTAGCTGATAATACAAATGAATGTAAAACGTTTCCTATATAGGAGGCGCTGCTTGTCTGTCTGTTTTGCATCCGGTGTCTTCTGTTATTTAGTAACTGTTAATTATCCTAGTTCACACACTTTTTTAGCATGCAAGCTACTTGCTAATGATTGACCTACGATAAAAATGCAAAAAATATAAAAACTATATTACCTATATAAACCTGAAACGGTACAATACTTGCTTCCCTCACTATTGATTCTATTCATATAAATAAGTCCGTCCAGGCTTCCCTAATACACAGAGCAGTTGTAATACGTAAATGGAAGCTAATGTGAAAGCAGTGTGTTTGGAGACCGTCTTTATAAACAGGGAAAGGAGCAGAAGTGCTGTGTGGTAATACTTTAGATTCGAATCATACACAGGCAGAAAGCGAAAAGACATGAACGAGCCGGTGTGCATGCAGCGATTTTGAAAAATTCCAACAAAGTGCGCTAACAAAAACCGGCACACAGATTTCTATAAAGTAACCGACAGGTTGGTGATTGTTTCCATTTGAAATATGACTGAAACATACAAGAACGTGTATGATCGTATATTGTCAGTATGTTTATAATCATATCCTTGCTTTAAAATGCTAACGACAGCGATGATAACTGGGGTTATAATAGAGCATCCAACAGCTGAATGTACCCGGTGTTCATTAAAATAAAGAATATATTTACAATAATTCAATGTGAACAGGTTAGTGAGCAATAGTCTTAACTTTATTGTGGATGATTCTAATACACACACTCTTGCTGTGTGAACATGTGACTGTTTTGCTGTAATATTAATTACATTGGTGTGAATAGTCATTATTTTTCTAAAACTAATGTATTTTTATTCATATTTAACCGTAGTTTAAAGTTTTAAATCTCTAGATCATATAAATATCCTGTCAGGAAAGTGTAGACTATTAAAAAAAAATAACATTATTACCCGACAGTGCAGCTTTTTAATAAAGCACCAGGGGAAATTTTATACAGTTCTTAATTTAAAGTAATTATTTGCACATTTGCTATTTTAAGATACTTAATATTATTTAATCTAGAATAAAATGTTAAATATGTAACTTAAATAAAAAATTAGTTCTAACTTTAGGACGGAAATAAGCAATGTATCTGACTGGTATTGAAATACTTGCAGTATCGAACTTTCAATATTTTTAAGGTATCGTATCGTGACAACACTAATATAAACATATTAATTGTTTTGTATTTCTACTATATATATATATATATATACACATGTACCTTGCATAACTGCATGAACCCAAATTGCGCAATACAATTCTGTACATACACCCGGAATGGTGCTTCAGTGGCTGCCTTTGCTTTTCTGGTCAGCTGTAATGAAAATGACTGCTGTCTAAATAACTGGGGACACAAAAATGCTGGGTGCTTTTATTTTTGTCATCAGTGCCAAGTTGTCTTGCGGCTTATCATGTGAAAGCTTCTTTACACATGTTTATTTCTAACTCTGTAAATAATTATTATGCTTATTACTTGTTATTCGTTGTTTTTTTTCCATAGCCAAGAAAGCCACTGCTAACATCATATTTGAGGAGAAAAAGAGCTCTTAAGCAGTTGTGGAGGAGTCAACACATCAACATGCACTATTGGTACACATCCCTAAGGACGATCATGGGCCCGAATATATGTTGCCTTTATTTTTTGTGTGTCTTTGTAAACTGGAATATTCTTACTGGGTTGCTTTATATTTCTCTCTGTACAAATATAGCAGTGCCTGCAAGAGAGTTCCATATTTAAATATATTTCATATATATTTCCCAATGCTAGTGATGCTCAACTGCTGTGCTTTGGTCCTAGTAAATGAAAGTCTTACATCCTCTCCATGGTCTTTGTTTTTTTCCCCCACTCTAGATATGTAAATACTGTATGTAAAAGAATGAAATAGTCGTTTGTGCTCATCATGTGACCCTGGAGTCGCAAAAATGACAGTGCAGTGCATCGAACAGAGCAGCAGAATTTCTACTGAGATAGACAGAGTGCAATTCAGTGCTTTTTGGACTATAATGATATACAATTATGAAATAATTACTTTTTGCCATAAAAGGTATTTAATATATCTGAAACAGCAATTACCAGCTATCCGGTGCATACCTGGCAACTTTGGACTCACTCAGGGCACTCGCTCACTCAGGGCCACTATAGACACCAATTAACCTAACATGTCTTTGGATTGCATGAGGAAATTGCAGCACCAGGAGAAAACCTGTGAGAACACACAAGAAACTTCACACAGAAATTTGAACCCAGGTCCTTGCCGTGAGTTGTCGGCATGCTGCCCCATTGCCATATGTAACTGGTTCAGGTTTTGTGACTGACAGCTTACGGCAAGGAGGCTTTTAATGATGGAAGGAGGAATGAATGGCGTGTTTACTGGTCAAAAGCAACATTTGCCATTACTTAGCTTATAATAATCAAGCTGAATAACATTATATATAAACATGTATTTACTGTTTCCCGTTGGTCAAGCCACGTAGTACAAGTATCACTAGTACTTACTACATATACTACTACTATATACACTACTACATATTACTAACAAGAAAATAGAACCTATACTAACAAATATTACTAACATAACTAATAGAACCTCCTTGTGTGACAAAAGGGTTGCAGCAAAAGTGAAATGAAAGTAAGAACAGCCTTGTATGATTTGGAGACAGTGGCACTGACTAGAAGACAGGAAGCAGAGCTGGAAGTGGCAGAGCTTAAAATGTTGAGGTTCTCATTAGGAGTGACCAGGATGGACAGGAT
>JAOUQV010000007.1:1573843-1590906 GCA_028565295.1 Aspidoras spilotus | reverse complement strand
TGTTTTGGAGGAGCAAGTCAGGAAACGTTTTCCTCCACCAGCATCACGTAGTGACTATCCTGCAAGAAGAATGGCTTGAAATCCCTCTGACCACTGTGCAAGACTTGTGTAATTCCCAAGACGAATTGACGCTGTATTGGCCGCAAAAGTACCCCTGTACATGTTCTGTGATATAACTACATTGTAGTGGCAACTGCCAATCCTTGCTCCATGTGTCTGACACGGGGTGTGTGTGTGTGTGTACGTGCGTGCAATTAACCTGCTGTCCTGGCCTCTATAATGGTCGCGATCTCTGTGGTCTTTGCCATTACTGAAGGAGGAGTATGGTCTTTTTCTGGAGTCTGAGCTTTTCCTGTATGAATCACTGGTGATGCGCTCTTTGCTCTGCTCCTGCCCACGCAAGATTGAGTGGTGTCTGTCTGAACTGTAGCTGTCTCTACTGCTTTCATCATGCTGAGAATCCTTTAACCTTTCAATGTCTGAACATATGAGGAGAAATGAGACCATTCAGCAATAAAATGTAAAAAGGAAAGTACTTCAGAGCATTCATTTGGAAACATTTTTTCTATATTTTTGAAGAGAATTCTGCTCTGATTTTGAAACATTTTATTATTTCACTCCATCATTCAATTTGTTTAAAAAATCAAAAAATAAAATTAAAGTAACTTATGGAAATCCTCTTATAATTAGAGCGGTACCTGCATGTCTGAAGGCTTGTGAATTTACAGTGCTATTGTTTTGGTCCGCTGACTGAAATTAATACAAAAAAAGATAATGCAGAATAAATACACAAATACATTTAGTGTTCTTAATAGCACACACAAAGAATCATTAGATATCAGTTTAACCATCAACTGATTACAACTCTCAATAAAATGCTGTTGAAAGCTGTAACATACCTGAGTGTTTTCTTGTCTTTTTTTGATCGCATGCTTGTACAATTTATGCAATTTTCTTGCATCAAACTCCGTAAATTTGGAAACAAATATCCAAAGATTTCTGTGACGATATGAAAAAGGATTAAAACAATTGAATTGCGTAATTATTTAAGATTTGTACTTTTTAATACATTTGAGTAAAATCACACACACATTGTTTACGTTTTGAGAAAGCAGCCACTGAAAACCATACACACCTTCTCCACTGCTTAATGTGTTCGAGGTTAGTGTACTCTTTGAGACAGTCTGTGATGTGGTCTCCAATTTTGATAAGACACTGCCGAGTATGCTCTAGCTGCTCACGTTCAGAAAGCCCCTTTTCAGGACGATCCAACTGTTTTAAAGCTGCTTTCACTGGTCGCATGCGCTCCTTGCACTGTCCAACAGGGGTACAGTGATAAGGGGTTACTTTACTGGTGTTAATAAATTAAGACACAAGGTTGCACAAATTATCTAATTACTAAACGTGGGTACAAAAAAAAATTCACACACACATTTTATTTTTTTGTAAACCAACAAAGTAAGAAATAAGTTTAAAATGTACTACTGACCCAACTTCAGACTGTGCAGTTGTGTTTAAAACAATCACAGTGTGTTTATAATGTAAACATAGCTCAGAACCTATAGTATGGTTTTTATTTCCATGCATTGGGATCACTGCACATTGTAGTCTGAATCATAACATGAAGAATGTATTCATTTTTTAAATTACTTTACATAAAATGAAGACATTTAAATATTTACTGTATAAATGTTAAAATATTTAGGATATTTAGTTGTATAACTACTGTTTCTGAGAACTGCTTCACACCAGTGTTGCATGACCAACTTCTAGCACCGTTGAACGGGTATTCCAGGATGACTTTACAACTTTCCAGAATTCCTCTTCATTTCTTGCTTTTTTGTCAGAAACAGCATTTTTGTTGTCAAACCACAAGTTTTCTATTGAATTAAGGTCAGAGGATTCGGTTGGCTACTTGGGCTGGCCGCTCGCTTACTTGTGTTTTTAAGGTCGTTATCTTGTTGCAATACCAATTTCAAGGGCATTACCTCCTCAGCATTAAGAAACATGACCTCTTCATAGATGGGTTAAATGCTGAGGACCAATTCCTCTGTGTGCAAGCACACTGGCAAATAGATTACTTTTATATATTAATAGATACCATTTTTATATATACACATACAGATCCAGAATACCTAGTATGCCAAAAATAGGCCTGGAACCATAGTAAGGGAAACATCCCCATTATAAAGATGCCGGCACCATGATGCTTTACTGTCTTCAGAGTGTACTGTGGCTCAAAGTCGGTGTTTGCAAGACGTGTGACAAACTGTGTTGGACCCAAAAAGAATATCTTGCTTTCATTAGTCCACAAAATGTTTCCCCATTTCTGTTTTGGCCAGATGATGTGTTCTTAGGCAAATCGTATACTCTTCAGCATGTCTTTTTTGGCACTTTGTAGGACTTCTGGCTGATAGACTAGCTTCATACAGGCAATGTCTAATTGCCCCTTTCAATTAATTGATCAGCTACACAGACTAGAAGCATGCATATCATGAAATGTTGGGTCTGTTGGTTTGCTATTACTCTAATACACCTGTTGGTAAATTATGTGCCATGTAGAAATAACTTCTAATAAAAACAGTGACTGGTTAGTCATGTGGGACTGCTATTATTTTGAACACAACTGTATATGGACTATGCAGCTCACAAATAGAGCAGCAGGTACAGGTTAAAGGTAAGATTAAAAGGAGAACAATAAGTGGTGCCTCACCACGCTGAAGGTCTTTTGGTCAAGCTCCTCGGATTCCTCAGAGACGGGAACAATCTCTCCCCCAGCAGTGATATGGATGGGTGCGTCTGCCTTTTTGTTCTTTTCTCGAATTTCAGCTTTGAGTTCTGGAGTCTGTTGATTTATTTACAAAAAATAATTACCACTAGCTGGATGAATGGAAAAAAGTCTCACTCTTATGCAACAGTCAGGAATTCAAGAATTAAGATTTTTTAAATCACCTCTATAGAAGACTCCTCTTCTTTGCACTCCAGAGGTTTGCTCTCCTTTTTTTCTTTGGCTTCCTTTTTCTCTTTGCTCTCCATGCTTTCTTCTTTCTTCTCCTTTTTGATTTCTTTCTTTATCTCCTCCTCTGGCCCTTTAGCATTGGGTTCTGGCTCCGTTTCCTCATCTTCATCCTCATCATCTTCGTCCTCCTCGTCCTCCTCCTCTTGTTCTTCTTTTACCCATTCAGATGTCCGTCCTCTTCTGGTGGGTGGTGGTTTGGTGGGTGGAGATTCCTGTGAAGTGAGGGGAAAAATAATGAAACAAAGTATGTGTGCAAGTCACAGTGATTCGCAACGATAGCATGCTTACTTTACCGGATCAATAAATTCACATGCCGTGTAAGCAGCAATTGTATTGTTCTTCCAAATATTATTCCACTATTTTTTTCCTGTGGATTGCTTTTTTGTCTGCAATTCTTACCCTTTTATTTTGGGACCATTCATTTCTTCAAGAAATTAGACATTTTTATAAAAGAGCACATTGGTCCTAAATATCGACCCTGTTCCAACTGAAATGTACCTGATTACTCCAGCATCGTTATAAACAGACACCAATGATCAGCCAGGTTTTAATAAAATTGTCCAGTAATTAGGCGCGCGCACACTAACCCTCGGTCAATTCTCATTTAAACTTTCCATTCATTAGGAACACACAACACTACTCAATTAATTAGGAACGCAGGGATGCACCAGGGCAAAACACTCGCAATTTCAAGTCATTATAATTATTAAGCCCGATTTCAGTTCATCCGTAACTGAACGGTCAATTTACAATTACTATATTGACAAAATATCAACAGTGGTATTTGGTTACATCTCAGAAAAAGGATTATATACAGAAAATGTACTCTTGAGCAATACATACCTTTTCATCTTCTTTGTCAATCTCATCTTCTGAACTCTTTTCTGAGGGTGGAGCAGAGGAGAGACTGTTGACCACTTCATCTACTTTCGGTTTCACAGTTTTGTTCTTCTTTCCCCGTGGTTTCCTCTTTCGGGAATTAGCCTGTAGCACAAAGATATTTCAATATCATATGTATAAATATAAAACACAAACCAACTAGAAAGATACGCAAAAAAAAGAAATGTCAGCCTTGGAAAGAAGAGACTTCATGTGTACCTCAGAATAAGAACGGCAATGCTGCACATCAGCCATTAATCAAAAGGGTAAAGTAAAAATTAATATTTTAGCAATTATAACAAAACAGAATGATGAGCCAGGTAAATCTGTATGCATATGGTAACAGGGTGTATAGTGGCAATAATAATAAAGGTTTTAGCCCTTGCGCAGTGAGAAAATCAGTCATTCCAGACAGGAATTATATAAAAAAAAAAAATTGTAGAGAAAAACATATAAAGTGAATAATAATTGGCTGCTCAGTTACAGTGATCTCAAATACTTTAAAATAGAAAAAAATCCAAACATGATTAGAAAAATACTATCATGTGCATAGATGATTGAATAATAAGAATGGCAAAGAATCATCCATGAAATCAAAAGTTCTTCAGTGACTTGAGTGTAAATATCATAAGACGCCTATACATGGTGCCAAACTATTTACAAGTAAATTACCATTGCTTTAAAATGATGTGTTGAAAAAGTTATAGTTTGCAAAAGAACACACTAACTGGCCTAAAAAAGTGACAATTCTATGAACAGATAAGACCAAGATTGTTCAAATTGAGTCTAAAAACCACAGATGACCCACACCAAATATACAGCACTCTGAAGAATGTAAATCATGGATGTGCAACATAATGGTTTTGGGATATTGTGAAGTCAGGCCATTTAAATACCAAGCACCATAGACCAGTTAGATTATATCAGAAATACTGGAAGAGATCATGTTGCCTTATGGTGAAGACAAAATTTTTTTTAAAATGGGTGTTTCATCAGGACAATTGCCCCCAATCACATCAGCAAGCAGGGAAATTCTGGTTCCAGACCAACAAGAAACTTTGGGAGCCAGCTTGACCCAGTAGCCATGGGATTTAATTGGCACATTTAAGGGTTTAACATTTTAAACATCCAGGATTTTATACATGCCTGCAAAGTTGAAAGTGAGAAAAAAAAAAAATGTTGCTGTCCATAATCAAATCTCCAGATGCAAAACAACTGCCAGAACCTGATTTGACCTAATGACAGACTCCTAAGTTATATAATAATTAGATATAATTTAAAAAGAGCAAATTCAAAACTAATACCCGTAACTAGGAGGTTTTAAGACTAATACAACAAGTATGCATTGTTCAGACTGATACAGGATAAAACCGATTTCTCACCGAGCCCGTTTGCCTCTGGGCCTCCTTCCTGGCAAGGTCCTTGCTAAGTAATTTAATGAGGTAGTCGGCTCGTGTCTGGAGCTGTTTGGCCTGTGGCTTTTTATCAGGGTCGTCTGGCAAAAGCTGTGTAGACCAGTGACAAATTAACAGATTAAATAAAAATAAAAAAACACAATGGCATAAGAGTTCCTAAAACACAATATATCTATCAATTCAAATTGAAATACAACATTTGTACCTTGTGGGTGAGGTTCAGGTCTGGGTCCATTTTAATCATTTCCCAGCTGCCATAGCCATACTCATAAATCCCAATAAGAAGGCTGGAGTCATCTTCTTTGCCCCACTCAATGTCAAAATGAGCAGCCTTTGCATGGCAAGGAAGCATATACCTTTGCAAATGACAGTTTTAATCATAGAATGCAAATAAAACAAATGATGTTTAAAATGCAATAATCATGTACACAAGTCTGCACACTCCAGTCAAAATCAAAAAATTGTTGTGTTCAAAGACCAAGGTAAAATAGTGCTACAATGATCTGCAATATTTAACTGAAATACAAACTAATAAAACTTAAGCTTCTAATTTGCTTAAGCGCCATTTTTAATAGGCCTGTTTTCTCACTGGGTCATTTGATCATCTGGTGAGGTCATTCTTTCTTTAAAATGGAGGTATAATTTTGGTGGTAGTTGTCAGGAAAGTTGAAATTCCTAGTCACATAATTATCGGCAGCTTTTAAGCCTAAAATTACCAAAACTGACTGATATTTGTAGCTGTTCATCAATATGCAAGGGATGTCCCTTTAGTAGGTAACAAATGTCATATTTTTCCATTTGGTGATGGCAGTCTTTTGCTTGTCCCATTGTCTATCCAATGCCTTTTGATTTTTTTTGTGCCATCAACCAACCGACTGGTAAATTTCAACAATGAAACCCATTTGTGAGCCATGGTTTTGCTGTAAAATGCATCTGACACATTTCAGGAAAATTCTACTTTACAATACCAGCTAAACTTTTTATGGGGTTAAAATAAATCGCCTTGTGCATTGACTACTTCTTAAAGTAAGTTTGATCAGCTAATTGTGAACACAAATACACTGCTAATTATAAAAGGAAATGCTTTGTAACGATTTCATATTAGGCCTGAAAATAAGGACTTATGATTACTATACTAATCACTAAATTACTAACAGAAAGAGCCAGGATTCTAGATTAATTCAAATTAATTTAATAAGAAATCCTAAGGTAGCAGTCCAATAAACGTGTGGCTTTTAATGAGTTACAAACCCAATTCCAAAAAGTTGGGACAAATGACAAAATGTAAATAAAAACAAAATGCAATAATGTAGAAGTTTTAAAATTCCAACAGTCTGTAAATGTCTGGGGAATGAGGAGACAAGTTGCTCAAGTTGAGGGATAAGAATGTTAACCCATTTTTGTCTAATGTAGAATTCTAGTTGCTCAAATTATCTTTTGTCATATCTTTTATTTTATGATGTGCCAAATGTTTCTATATTGACTGCAGGCTGGCCAGTACAGTACCTGTACCCTTCTACACAGCCATGACGCTGTAATTGATGTAGTATGTGGTTTGGCATCATCATGTTGTAAATTGCAAGCTCTTCCCTGAAAGACACGTCATCTGCATGGGAGCATATGTTGCTCTAGAACCTGCATATACCTTTCAGCATTGATAGTGTCCCTCCAGATGTGTAATCTGCCCTAATGTGACCTTATAGCGTCATCAGAGATGCAGGCTTCTGAACTGAGCGGTGATACCAACTTGAATTGTCTTTTCCTCTTTAGTCCAAATGGCACAGTGTTTCCTGATTTCCATAAAGAATTTCAAATTTTGATTTGTCGGACCTCATAAAAGTTTTCCATATCGCCACAGTCCATTTTAAATAAGCCTTGGCCCAGAGAACACGTCTACGCTTCTGGATCTTGTTTAAATATGGCTTCTTCTTTGAACTAGAAAGATTTAGCTTGCAATGGCTAATGGCACAGTGAATTGTGTTCCGGAAATATTCCTGAGCCCATTTTTTAAATTCCAATACAAAAGCATGCATGTATGTGGCGTCTAAATTCCTCAAGATCACGGGCACCCACTATGGTTTTTCCCCCCTGACCTTACGCAGAGATTCTTCCAGATTCTCTGAATCTTTCGATGATATTATGCACTGTAAAAGATATGTTCTAATGCTTTGAAACTTTACACTCAGACCTCTTTTGCGATATCGCTGCACTATTTGTTGGCGCAGAATTAGGGGAATTGGTGATCCTCTTCTCATCCTTACGCCCGAGAGCCGCTGCCACTCCAAGATGCTCTTTTTATACCCAAATTGGTTCTTCCAGCCGTTTCTTTTTTGTACCTTTAACTTTTCCAGCCTCTTATAGCCCTGTCCCAACTTTTTTAAGATGTGTTGCTGTCACGAAATTTCAAATGAGCCAATACTTGGCATGTCTCACTTTTGACATGTTGTCTATGTTCTATTGTGAATACAATATCAGTTTTTGACATTTGTAAATTATTGCATTCCATTTTTATTTAAAAGTTTGTACTTTGTCCCAACTTTTTTTGAAATCGGGTTTGTATTTAGCATCTGCCAGGAAAACAGGGTTTAAATGCTTCTTACTACTAATTAAAACAATCCACACATTTACGTTGCTTGTTTTGGGTGCTATATCTCACAGAATAACCTTGTGCATTGTTCTAGTGGATCAATTGTTGCCGTTTTGATTATCCATAGAAGACTTGCACAGGGTATTTTTTAAAAGCTGAAATATTCCTTTAAATTTATTACCTTGTCTTTTTAAACTTTTACATTTAAAAAAATGATATTTTTTTTTTTACATTCCGATTTTGAATTACAAATAAAGCAAGTTCATATATGGACCCGGTCCAGTCTAGAACTTTATTTACACCATTAATTGTTTATTGCTTTAATGTCATTTCAGCTTCAATGGCCATTTAATGACAGAAGACAAGGTAATATCTATTCCTAATTTTACCTTCATACACAAGGTTATAAACATAGTACGCATGTCATAAAAGGAACGTTTATGTAGAATATAAAATAGCATGTTTACAGTAATGACATTGCTTAGTCACGGCAGCCATATTTCAGAATGTTTATCCATTAAATTTCACAGATTTGTGGTCATGTTATAAAAAGGATAATTCACCTTGGTCTTTTTTTTTTATTCACAACATACTGCCATTTTAAAATGAGTGTAGATTATATAATATTCACAGTAAATACTATATTTTTAAGAGAACAGTAACATACCTCTTTCTTTCCTCTGGGTCAGCAGGGATAGCTTTGTGCAAAGGGGCCAGTTCCTCCTCATGTGAGATTACTAGCTTAGCATTGACCTGGACACCTGAAATCCTGAAGGTGGGCCCCTTTACCTTCCCTCGTCTCCCTCCTAACACACAAAACAAAATGGTATTTACTAAAATGTCCTCTGTAATAAAATAAAAACTGCTCATTACATAATATAGATACCTGAGGTTTTTTCTGGTCCACATGGATTTTCCCTCAGGGTTTTTACACAGCCGTTGTGTACCGTCTCCGCTAGCCGTCTCAGGTCATGCTCCGATTTATCCACCAACTCAGCATCCCGGGCAATAGCATCCAACCTGTTACAAAAATTTTGTGAGGGCAACTAAAAAGATACAGAAGCAATTGTGCTAGAAATTATGTATTATAAAAAAATAAAGATACCTTTCCAATGGACCACCAAATTTCTTATAACTCTTGATAAATCTAAGGAGGAAAAAAGCAAGGCAGTGAATTGGACGAACTAGCGAAATCACAAATAGCATGTAGGGCTGCAATGATATTGTGTGTGGGTGAGCTTTGAGGCAAGGAAGCATCAATGAGTGACTTTTACCTTCGTATTTCAGCATCACTGAATCCCTTGATGTTTTCTCGTGGAATAGTTCGTGGTCTACCTCGCTTTTTGGGCCTTTTCCGGTCTGAGCCAGAGTCACTATCAGAGGCAGAATATCTTCTGTTCCGGCTCCTTCTGCCCTCATTGCCATTGAAGCTTATCTAAAAATAAAAAAATCCAGACAATCCAAAAATTATTACAGTCCCTATATAATCTACTAAATAATTCATATAATGTATACAGAATAATCATAAATATGAATATATATATATATATATATATATATATCTATATCTATCTCGTGACTATATAATCAGAACCGGTAGCTTAGGTGGTAACATTTACTGAGGCAGACATAGTTTGATTTATCTCTAACCTGTTTAGCACAGTTCCTCATACGGGGCAGCATGTAGATCTCGGCTAACTCCTTCTGTCGTTCCTCTTCCTCTAGTCTCCTTCGCTGCTCTTCTGGGATGATTGAATCCCAGTTCTTTTGGTTACCATCTGCATCCATATCTTCATCGTCCATCATGGAGAAATTTGCCACCTGGAGGCAGGAAGAATAAATGATTAAAAGGTGAGATAACAGCATGAAAATCTGACAATTCCACAAAAACAAAGTGCCCTGCCACTACTGATTTTAATGAACAGACCTTGAATTGTGAGAGAAGCTCTTCTCCTACAGTTGATGGCCCAGGATCATTTTCCCTGGTCTCGGCTCTCTTCAGAATCTCATCAATATCCATCTCCTACAATTTTATTTAAACAGTCACTTATTGTTTAGTTGTAACATTTTATACCAATACACAATTTATAATGCCATTCCAAATCAACAGACCTGGGGCTCTTGTTCCTCTCCCTCTGGCTCCTTAAAAAGTTCTTCAGCACCAAACTTTAAAATAGCAGACAGTTCCTCTTTGTTGAAAGGGGTAGAACTGCTATAAAAATATATAAAAATAAAACATTAAAACCACTTTGCCAGCTATAGTTCTTACAGTATTCATTTCATTAAAGCTGATGTATGGTTTTAGCGTAATACTGCAGTCATAATGCTAATGGTGACAATTCCTCTCTCCCAGTCCCATGAAATATTAAGCGTTGGGGCTCTATACCAAAATTTTACATTCTAACAAACAATCCTGAGCTCGTAGATAGCTTACCTAGAAGGGGCAGCACCAGTATGAAGAACAGTTTTCCCTGTAGTGTCCATCCTCTGAATAACAAGGTGGTCCAGCACCATCTTTTTTTTGGCTCGCTCAATGATGTCTTCTTCAACAGAACCCTTAGTCACCAAACGATAAATATTTACCTAAAAAAAGAACATACAAAATGTGTTTAGAAAGACACTGTAATGCATAACAACCATACCTGAACTTCATCATAAAGAGAGTTTATCTTATTAAATTAGTTAAGGTACACTCACAGGCGACTTTATTAGGTATACCTGTTGAGTCGCTTGTTAGCTCTAATCTAATTAGCCATTCACGCGGTCACAACTCGGTGCATTTAGAGGTGTTCAAGACATGCTCAGAACGAAAGGTGATTTAACTGACTCTGAATATGGAAGGCTGATCTGACCATTTCAGAAACTGATGATCTACAGGGATTTTCATACACAACCATCTCTAAGGTTTACACAGGATGGTCTAAAATAGAGAAAATATTCAGTGAGCAGCAGGTATGTGAACAAAAATACTTGATGAGAAGTCAGAGAATGGGGAGTCAGGTTTGAGATGATAGAATGGCAACAGTATGTCAAATAGCCACTAATAATCAAGAAATGCAGAATACCATCCTTGTTGAAAGTATGCCAAGAAGAATTAAGGCAGTTTTGATTGCAAAAGCGTGTCCAATCTTTTACTAGTAAGGCCTTTTACTAATAAAGTGACCAGTGAGTTTTTGTAAGAGCACTATAAATTACAAAAACGTAACATCTATACACATCTCAGATGAACTGCCTAGAGCAAAAATATCCCTATGAAAAAGAAGTACACCATTTACCTGTCTCTTCTGTCCTATCCTGTGAGCTCTGGCCTGAGCCTGCAGGTCATTCTGGGGGTTCCAGTCTGAGTCAAATATAACAACAGTATCTGCAGAAGCCAAGTTAATGCCCAGGCCACCTGCTCGAGTGGACAACAAGAAGCAGAAGTCCTGGAAAGAAAAGGGGGGGGGGGGATGATATGTCCAGTCTAATATAACGTGTACACAAGGGTACAAATAATGCTTAACATGTACATACACAGTGTGCAAAAAATAGCCTATATAAAAATACAGGATTTTTTGCAAGTACCTCAGAACCTTCTGCATTGAAATGATCCAATGCCTGCTTCCTCATCTCGCCTTTGATGGAACCATCCAGCCTCTACAAAACAACACAATGATCACTTGGATGTACAAAACATTTCAGTAAGTGAATTTCAATGTTGTAGCACAAACAATATATATTTTGGTCACCTGGAATAGGAACTGCCGCCTCTTTAGGTATTCTGCAAGGATGTCCAGCATCCGGACCATCTGAGAGAATATGAGCACACGGTGGCCACGCTCCCTCAGTCGCACCAGGAGCTTGTCCAAAAGTACCAGTTTCCCGCTACTACGGATTAGGTGCTACACAAGACGTGACTTTTTAAAAACAAAATCCTTTCCCCAATATTATTTCATCACAATAACACTTTGCCTGAAAAGTGGCACCTTAATATCAGCTGTAAAAATGTTAAATATTGCTATAACTTACCTGCAAGGCTTCCGTTTTGTTGTGGAAGTCATTATCCTCTGGCAGTTTGATGAGGTAGCAGTGGTTACAGCACTTCTTCAGTTCCATCATGATGTTAAGGAAACCAGATGTGCTTCCTTTTGTGCCTTTGCTTAGAGCCTTGTAGTTTCTTGTCAAGATCCACCTATGAAATACATCTCATTAGCCAAAGAAGAATACTTACACTTACTTAATATACAAGGAATAATATGAACAGTCAAAGATGCATCTCTGTCATACTTGTAATATTGTTTCTGGATGGCAGTCATTTCAACCCTAAGGATCTGTTCAACCTTGGCAGGCAGTGATTTTTCCACATCCTTCTTTACCCTGCGAAGCAGAAAAGGCTCCAGCTCTTTGTGCAAGCTAGTGTATCCAGAATCCCTGCCTTTACCATGCTCTTCCTCAAACATTTCCCATGAGTGAAACCTAAAAAGAAAAACAAAACCACCAAATAAATATTAGCTCTGCTGAAAAATGAAGTTATGCCCCATATAACATAAATGAACCATAAAACTAATAAGCAAACGTTACTGCTGTATAGTGTGAGTAGCAATTATATTGCAAATAGCTCATACTTCTGTGGCATGATGAAATGCAGGAGAGACCACAACTCTTTGAGGGAATTTTGCAGAGGTGTTCCTGTAATAAGGAGTCGGTGGTTGGACTTAAAATCAATCATGGTCTTGTACAAAAGGGAATCATCATTCTTCAACCTGTGGGCCTCGTCCACACCAATGAATGCCCAGCTCACATGACCCAGAAATGACTAGAGAAAGACAATAGCCATTAAATTGTTATTTACACTAAACTGCTGTCTAGGGGTTGACACTTATGACAATGAAACTGAAAGTCACAAAACTACCAAGCAACATTAAATATATACTGGAACATTTGAGCCAGAGATTGAAGGTATTTTAAATGAATTATATTGGCATACCTTATCTTTAAGGAGGATTTCATATGTAGTAAGAATGATGTTGAACTTCAGACGCTTGTTATGGGCATGCATCCACTCATGCGTTCTGATCTAGAGAACAGATCAATAATTAATAAATAGCAGTACAATCCAGATTCCAAAAAAGTTGGAACAAAGTAGAAGTTGTAAATAAAAACATAATGCAAGGATGTGGAAGTTTCAAAATTCTAAAGTTTTCAAATGTTATTCAGATTAGAACATAAATGACATATTAAATGTTTAAACTGAGAAAATGCATCATTTAGGCAATTAAAATTTTTGTGACAACACATTTTTAAAAGTTGGGACAAGGCCATGTTTACCACGGTGAGACATCCCCTTTTCTCTGTAAACGTCTGGGGACATCTGCTCCACTGTTTGTCGGCAGAGAATTAGGGGGATTTGTTATCAGCTTCCCA
This sequence comes from Aspidoras spilotus, assembly GCA_028565295.1. Lineage (NCBI taxonomy): Eukaryota > Metazoa > Chordata > Actinopteri > Siluriformes > Callichthyidae > Aspidoras > Aspidoras spilotus. Next base: position 1,577,603 of record JAOUQV010000007.1, on the reverse strand, counting down.
TCGTTACGTCTAAGAGCCGTGCCATTTTAAGATACTCTTTTTACACCCATTCGTGTTAATGACCTATTGCCAATTGACCTGATGAGTAACAATTATTTGTACTATAAACAATTCCAGTCTTTTGTCGCATACCAACTTTTCAAATTTCAAACGAGACACTATTTGGTATGAAATTTCAAAATGTTTAACTTTCGACATTTGATATGTTGTCTGTGTTTTACTGGGAATACAATATCAGTTTTTTTTAGATTTGTAAATTATTGCATTCTGTTTTTATTTACAGTTTGTAAAAAGTACATCTAAAGCATAAATGAAGATAGCATTTATATTTTGCTAAAATATCAAATATTTGCTGTAATAGTGCGCTAAACAATGTGTTTATGATTTCAGAGAAAACAGGACTGTTATTTTTACATAATATATAATAATATTCTCACAGTGAGTAAATACTGCATCTTACCATGTTCCTACTGCCGATATCTCCCAGGTAAACAACCACATTCATCTGTGGGGCCCAGAGATAGATTTCCCGCTGCCAGGAGGTGAGTGTAGACAAGGGCACCACCAGGAGAAATGGACCATAGAGCTGGTGCTCATGAAACAAATAGTTTAGAAAGGAGATGGTCTGAATGGTCTTTCCAAGGCCCATCTCATCTGCTAGAATACAGCTGTTCCCTCTGGGAGTAGAGCAGAAAATAACATGAATACACTGCAAACACAGACATGTCATTCAAAACATTATGGTTTTCATAAATTCACAGTCTGTATTTTACACTCAATGAAATTATGAAATTATTGCCTGAGTAAACAGTTACCTAATAAGAGTGCATCCAGATTACTTAAATTGTGATAAATACATTAAATAACACATAATAGTATGTGACTTGTGTTATGAGAATGCTGCTAGATATCAAGCAGCCTACAAAGGAAAAAGCACTAATGCACTGCTAAACATACTTGCACCAGGAATGCCCCATCCAGTTTAAACCGTGCAGCTGGTAGTCTCGAAGCTCAAGTCCTCCCCCGCCTATATAATGAGGCTGTTTCTTCATAGGCACAAACCGTGGCCTCAACTTTAAAACCTGACCAAGACAGCACAATCCTTTATTGCACAGAGCTACTGCATACAACCAATGTTTATACTTGTGCTTTACATTTCAGTGTTTAGACCACTCTAGTCTATGTTTTTACCTTGCAGTCTCTGAATGGGATTGTTCTGGACTGGTTCCGACTCATGTAGTCATCTATGCACTTCTGAAACTTTCTAGAAAGAAGCGCCCCATCTTCCCAGCTGCATTCTGAATACGGAAGCCCTTGCCATTTGCATAAGTAGTCTGGGTAGCCTGCTGCGGACTTCTGATTTGAATGGGCTTGCAAAATGAAAGGTAACGTGTTAATGAATGGTTGAGCTCTGACTGAAATAGCATGCAAATACTCAAATAATCAAAAAGAAGGAGTTATGTATCTTCTTACCAATAATTCTCTCCACAAGCTGATACTGAGAGTGCAGGTCATCCATTAGTTCCTGCTGGCAGTTTAAGTATTCCACATCCTCAGGTGAAGCCGTTTTGAGCCTGCATAGAGAAAAACATGTAACCAATGACTCAGTGGCTTCATCTGTACAAGTAGTGCACCATGTCAATAGACCACAGGAGAACACTTACCATTTTTTCTTTTCCTGCTCTTTCTTTTTGAAATTGTCCAGTTTTTTCATGCCTTTCACATTCTGCTGCTTCAGTGTCTCCTCCGTCTCCCAGGTATTGTGAATGTGTGACCAGCCTTTCCATTTGATCAAGTACTGCACATCTCCTGGCTGTGTGTTTGGGTTGAAGTTGGCATTAGGGTCCTCATCAGCCTCAACAGCATATACTGTAGTGGTGGCCCCAGTGGCTGTGGGCAACAAAGAAATTAATAACCAAATGGTATTTTTGAACACATGCGCAGATCAAATTAATTTCAAAAGACCATGTAGACCAGGAAACAAACATAAGCATGTCTAAAGGCACAAACTCGTTTGTCAGCAAATAAAAACTTGGGCAAAATATTTACCCCCTTTTCGCCCTGTTCTCAAGCCCATCACTCTTTCCACAGTCTCAAACTCATCCTCCTCAGGCGGTGGGACGTCCTCTCCACACACTTCAACCAAATCGTCAGAGTCTGTTTTCAGTTCTTCAGCCTCTTTATAGCTGACGTTAACTGTAGCCTGCCTTCGAGGACCTGCCAGAGCCTTTTTATAGTCGTCGTCCTCATCAGATGAAGAGGCAGAGGGCTTCTTTTTTGAAACCTTGCTCTTTTTTCCATTTCTGGCATTTGTCCTGAAGGATCAAAAAGGCAATTAGTGCGTGACCCCTACAAGATATCCCTAATAGAACAGCATAAAATATATTTCACATAAGCATTAGCCTACAGTGGTTTAAAAGAATGATTTCATGCATTAATAAGCAATAAGAAATATTTGAGCACATTAGGGGCCTACTTTCTGAAAGTGAAACCTTCTGTTTTACAGCAAGTATATTATTAATGCATTACAAATGAAATGATGACAAACTAAGAGCATATAAAAAACTAAATAAATAAACTGTATGCAGCTAGAAACTTGAATAATGACTACATAGACATACTTGTTAGGTGGCTTCCTGCTTTTAACTTTGTGGCTAGGCTCATAGTCTGAAACTGATTCTTCGCTGTTCTCTGCCTCTGCTGAAGAACTAGAAGAGTCACTCTCAGAACCAGATCCAGAGCCAGAATCAGAGTCAGAACCAGTCCTTTCACACAAAGAATCATTTAAATAGTTGATCAGTTACAGTAAATGTAATATAAATTTGTGGATTTACACTTAAAATGCTCACCCTTTACTTTTTCTCTTCCTTGAAGAGTCATCATCTGATTCATCACTACTGGAGGATTCCTTAGCAAATAAATAAAAATTAAAATGGGTCAGGCATCTAGAATGTCTATTAGAATAATCTTCTAATATACTTTTCATTTATTTAGATGAGAACACAACAAGAACAAAATGATCCAAAAATAGAACAAATAAGCTGTTCTGTAACATCATACATACATCATCCGAGTCACTGTTTGATGAACTCAATTGCTGCTGTTGTTGCTGCTGCTGCTGCTTCCTGATCATAGCTGACCTCTGCACCGCCAAGATACTAGGATTAGACTTCCAAAACTGTGAAAAGTAAAAAAATCATTAATATACAATATTGTTTAGTGTATATTTCAGTAGACTGGTTTAATGTGTATTCTATACTCAAATAGAGCCTCAAACCAAATCACTAAATTTTATGCCTTACAGGCTTCTTAAAACAGGTCAGTAAAATATAAGACATATCTTCTGTTTTAACAAGCCAGACTACTTTTGTATCAAGAAGTTGGCAGTGGACACCCTCAGTGCAGCCCGGAGATGTTCGTTGGTCCATTGTGTCTGTGCTTCAATTAGTTTTTAAATTTATTCAACGTTGGTTCCAGGTGTTCCAATCACTTCCATAGCCACAGGTGTATGAATGCTTCAGCATACCAAGACATTTTGGACAATTTTATGCTTCCAACTTTGTGTGAACAATTTGGAGCTGGCTCCTTTCTCTTCCAACAAGACTGCTTTGTGCACCAAGGTCCATAAAGACATGGATGAACTTTACTGGCCTGTACAGAGTCCTGACCTTAACCCGACAGAAGATCTTTGGAATTAATTAGAGCGGAGACTGAGAGTCAGGCCTTCTCGTCCAACATCAGTGTGTGACCTCACAAATGC
>JAOUQV010000007.1:1552289-1563699 GCA_028565295.1 Aspidoras spilotus | reverse complement strand
GTTTTGCTCAAAATATTGCAATGCACACAACATTATGGGTGACATACCAGAGTTCAAAAGACGACAAATTGTTGGTGTGCGTCTTGCTGTCGCATCTGTAACCAAGACAACAAGTCTTTGTGATGTATCAAGAGCCACTTTGGGGTGTTTTGGAGAAGCAAGTCAAGAAGAATGGCTCAAAATCCCTCTGACCACTGTGCAAGCCTTGTATGTGACATTTCCAAGACGAATTGATGCTGTATTGGCCGCAAATGGAGACCCTACAGCATACTAATAAATAATTTGTGGTCTAAAACCAGGTGTTTCAGTTTCATTGTCCAACCCCTGTACATCCATCTTGAATTTGTAACTCATGAAAATGGTTCTATAATTCACCTGACTCATAGGTCAATGCTGCTTCCAATCATTTATTATGTATTCTATGAATACAGATGTACTTATCTTTAAATATTTTCTAATGCCCTTACATTATATTGCAAAATGTATTTTAAAACCTAATAACATAATAAACGAGAATTAAAATCAGGAATTAAACAGGAATTGCCAAAAATATTGGGGAAATTGAAGCACATTTGAATTAAAAAGAAAAGAAAATCATCAAACAAACTCCACACATAAATGACTGAGGTCGTCCCAAATGGAGCTCGAACCCAGGACCATCTTGCTTTGAGGTGATAGCACTATTTGGTGCATCACCCTGCCGCCTCATTGTCCGCTAAGACGTATGTGATGTAGATTTTTTGTCATCTGTAATGATTTATTATTATTAATATTATAATGATTATAATTATAATTATAATTATTATTATTAGAACAAGATTGTCCCTGAAATATTAAGCACGATGCCATTCTGCTGTTATACTTAATTACTTCCCAGGAAGTGACTCGACTTGCCCATCCCTCCACGCCATAAATAGTACAATATAACAACAGGCGACAGACTAAGTCTGCTAGGACCAACAGGCTGCTGAGTGGAGCGTGGGATTAGTCTAGTCTAATTTGCAGCATGGAGGAGAAAGAGGCTGGAAATGTGCCTTCACCAGACAGCATCACTTCAACGAACAGAATGTGTGTGGCCTGAAAACAGAAATCATCCAAGAGACAATAAACACAAGGTAAAATACAATAAGAAAGACAAAGACAGGTGGGATCAGGGTATTTTATTTCATTAAAAGTTCTATAAACATATAAATCTTTTGGAAAAAGTGAACTCAGATTAAAGCTGGAACGTTAGGAAAACAAGTAACAATCATACAGTCTAAAAAAATATCTTACATTCAACATTTTTACAAAACAAAATGACAATATAAATTACTGACAACATGAAAAACCCGGAAGGTAAAACAGCAGTTTCCTCCAACAATAAATATTATAATACAAGGCATATAGCTTCAAATACCAGGCAGTACAGTATCATTAGGACATACCTTAAAAACTATACACAGTATATCCATATAATACACATGATTCTACTCATCAGCCCTGATTCCTTAGGGTCTTTCATTTAACCAAACAGAGCCACATTTATACAAATCTAAACAAATTTGAATGAGAATCCTATGTCTATTTGCTAAACAAATGCCCAGTAGAACACCATTCTTAACACACTTGGTCCTCACATAGTGCTGGAGAAGCTTGTGACATATTTAGTAAACACAATGCTCTCTATAGTAGAGTGAATCAACTGAATCAGACATTTTTCCAGGTCTGACTGAGAAATACCATTTATTAGTCTCAGTTATTGGTTTTTGAATAGAACTCATGTGAATTATTGCCACTACAGAATGTTTAGCGAACACTGCTTTCTGCAGGTACATATTAAGAGACAGAATACCAGGCAGATTTATACTGGTATTTAAAGGCATTTTTTCAAGTAATGCTCGCAAAAAAAAAAAAAAAAAACAACCTCATATGCCAAAACACTAGAAAACACAATTAAACTGAACAATCACTGGATTAGTAACACCAGGCATATGGCTACTGATTAATACAATCGGCTTTCATAGAATAGTGTTGAACTGTCTGATGCACAGCAAAAGGTAACATTCGCCAGGTATGGGTAAATGAATGACTGGAGCAACTTCGACTGCAGTCGAATAGCTGGAGCCCTGAGGTGCAGTGCCAGTGTTTCAGTAATGGATGCACTTGTGGGCTGTTTCAGTATCATGATGTCACGATGTACCAAAATGGAGGATCCAGCGACAAACATACATCTGTAGGTCACACCGTTTAAAGGGTGGATCGGAGATGCTAGTGAGGCAAATTGGCTTAGCTGCTACAGCTGCCAGAGGTCGACTTTAGTATAGAGGATGTGAAGCCATCTTGTGAAGTTTGATCCTTGACAAGTGTGTGCTGTAAGTAATCAGAAAATTGTACAAACCAGATTAGCCAGGTATTCCTAATCCAGTGACAGTTCATTCTATTTGAACATTCTGGAATATAAGACCATGACCATATATGATACAACCCAAGCAATCACGGGACAGGAAATATATTCCAATATACAGTCAGTATGAAGTAGTACAGTATGAAGTTTACCTTAAAAAAACAACAATGAAAACCTCTTTACATTCTTAAATATCTACAAGTTCTACAAGTAACAGCCATCAATCTGTAGAACAAAACCGAAGGAGCACCAAAGGCCTGGAGCCGCTGAGCACATGCTGTGTAACAGCAACATTAAATGTAATGAGCAAATGTGCAAATAATGTGGCAGTGTTACACACTTCCTCTAAAATAGCTGAAATATCTAAAGTAATATAGTTGGGGTGTTCAGTTTTCATAGTATGATTACCTAGCATAAAAATATCACAGTTATCACGGTAGTAATTAGCCTCTAACAGTGGGCGCTATTCAAAATATATACACTCCATTTATTCGGCACACCTGCTTGTCAACACACATATCCTATTAGCCAATCATATGGCAGGCAGTATATAGCAGGTTCAATTCCCTGGTAGAGACATGGGAAATTTATGTGTGGAGTTTGCCCATGTTCTTCCCATGTTCGCCTGGGTTTACTCGGGGTGCTCTGGTTTCCTCCCACAGTCCAAAGACTGTAACCGAAACACCTGGTTTTAGACCACAATAATTTATTAGTATGGTGTAGGGCCTCCTTTTGCGGCCAATACAGCGTCAATTCGTCTTGACACGTACAAGTCTTGCACAGTGGTCAGAGGGATTTTAAGCCATTCTTAGGTTAACATTCCTATTTCTAAACTTGAGCAAATTGTCTTCTCAGTCCCCAAACATTTACAGACTGTTGTAAAGAGAAAATGGGATGTCTTACAGTGGTAAACATGGCCTTGTCCCAACTTTTTTGAGATGTGTTCACGAAGTTTAAAATCACCTAATTTTTCTCTTTAAATGATGCATTTTCTCAGTTTGAACACATGTTCTATTCTGAATAAAATATATCTCCACATCATTGCATTTTGTTTTTAATTTACAATTTGTGCTTTGTCAATTTTTACTTACATCCAGCCAAAGGTCACACAGTGACTGGACACAGTGGTTGCTCTGAGCGGTGTGTCGAACTGGCAGAGGGACATTGCGTATGTAGGATGTTCGCCACATTGTGGATTCTGGTTATAGTTGTCTGCATTATTATTATTAATACTTTATTGATCCCCATGGGGAAATTGTTCTCCCATTAAGGCGCACGGGGAGCAGTTGGGGTTGGGTGACTTGCTTAACGGCACTTTAGCCATGACTTGCCTAGAGTGGGGTTTAAACCAAGCCCTTTAACCTATACCTTAAGCCACAGCTGACCCCCATGCTGTAATTAATGAAATATGGAGCAATATGCTATTAACCAAGTTTTACTAATCTAGTGGTAGTTCATTGTATACGTTCTTGATAGCTTTTTAATAACAGATGTTAGGCATGAACATTAGTCACATGACTCTGAGATGTCTGGACATCTGCTACGAAGTTAAAATTATAAAGTATAAAATTATATTTCATACATATTCAATCATTCATTCATTTTCTATTACTTAATCCCAGTTGTGGGTCACAGGAAAGCCAGTGCCCACCCAGCAACTCTGGGCGCAAAGCAGGAACAACGCTAGACAGGGCACCAATCCATCGTAGGGCACGCACACACACACACTAATGGGCAATTTAGAGACACCAATGTACCCATCATGTATGTTTACCTATAATAAATAACTATCATGTATGAGTACCCGGAGAAAACCCGAGCAAACACTGGGAGAACATGCAAATTCCACGCAGAGATTTCCAGAGTCGCCCCCTAGGGCTCGAATCCGGATCCTTCTGCTGTGAGGCTACATCATGTCCACTGCCGCCCATCAGAAATGACAAGATTTCATAAAAAAGTGGCTGCAGGGAAAAGATGAAAACACGAATGTAGCGGTACGATCAAACTTGAGTTAACTGCAACACAAAACAAATAACAGTCAGCACAGTTCAGTGTCACAACTGTAGTAATTCCTGATGAACAGATCAGTATATTCAAACCTTATTTATTTATTTATTGTTTAACATCATCCTCAGCACCAGTGTCTATTCTAATGACAGGAACACGGTCATACTCGTACACAAGTCTCATATCATACACAAAGTGACATATCAATACACAAGTTAGTGACAATTTAGCGTTTCCAATTTACCTAGCGTGCATGTCTTTTGACTGTGCGAGGAAACCGGAGCACACCCACGCAAACACAGGGAGAACATGCTAACTCCACACTGAAATTCTCAGGTCGCCCCACCCAGGGATCAAACCCGGGTCCTCTTGCTGTGAGGCCACAGCACTATCCACTGCACCACCGTGGCACCCAATATTCAGGCCTTAAAATGAATTTTCAGACATCATCTGATTTCATTCCAGCGACACATGCTCTAGCTTTAACTACTAGTACGTAACAAATTGTATTATTTACATGAGTGATTCTGGCCATTCAGATTTTGGTTATCTTCTAGAGGATATTAGATCATTGAGGCTTGAAATGACTTCAGAAATCTACATCAGAGCAAAATAAACATGCAAAGCACAGTTTTGACTTTAAAATACAACAAACTTTTTTATCTTTGCCACCAGGGGTCGCCACAGTGAGTCACTCGCCTTGCCACCCTGGCCCGTTTTCCACTGGATGCTCTTTCTGATGCAACCTTTACACATTCGGGCTTATGACCGACAACTTAGCGTGACCTAGCATGTATGCTAAATAGAAATAAGGGGGTAAAACTGGTACAAACAAACTCCACACAGAAATTTCAGGTCGCCATCGCAGCGATTGAACCCAGGTCCTTCCCACTGCTCATTTGCACAATGCTTCTACCAACCTAAAAATTACAGCACTGAAAGAAAAAGAAAAAACTACAAACTCTCAAGGAACGTGAATATCTTTGGGACAGATATAAGATGTTACAGTAACTATTTTGTAGTAAAGATGCTACTCATTTGATAAGAAGTCTCTGAGAACAGCCATACAGTATTCGTGTGTAAAACAACCAATGAGGTTTAACTCACCAGTCAAACTATTGCAACTCAAGAGCTCAAGAGCTCTTTTCACAGTTCACCAGAGTATTCGGGAATTGAATTATTGAAATATTATCAAGCACTTTGAAGCCTTTTTTTATTAATTCTGCAGCTAGCGCCTTTGAAACCCAACTGAAGGCACGTTCAGTTCACAAAGCTTCAAATTATTCAAGTGTGGTTTACCGTTACTCATCTGCATTATCTACGGTATTGATCAAATGTGACATCAGCTGGTGGGAACAGTCAAGCCGGTGTACATTTAGACGTCGTCAGCTTTAGTGCCCCTTTGCTGTGTAACATTTTTAATGTCTTAAACTCAAGTGGCATACGGTGTGGACTGGCGCTGGAGAAGTACCGGTACTTGAGCATGTCGTAGTAATGATACTTCACAAGATTCCCACTGGCGTCTTTGGGGAATGGCCAAAATCCGTACAAGTGGATCTCATCGCAGAAACGAGTAGCCATGGTGTACATCAGCAATCCAGTGCTGGGACGCTTGATGTTCACCTTGTTTGTGAGCCAGTACCTGTGAAACAAATATATATCAGAGTTAAGAAACATGGTTCATAATTTAGGCTTTTTTTTAACTTCCAGTTTTTCACAGAAAAGCAAAAATTACTTTTAAAATCTATTTAAAACATACACATGGCTTGGGAAATTATCATTAAGTATTCCAACATTATATAGGGTGGAACAGTGGTGCATTGGGTAGGAAATCCTGTGCCAGATTTTGGTTCTTTCAGTGTCCACGTGGGTTACTTCTAGATGGTCCGGTTTCTTCCCACAGTTCAAAAACATGCCAAGTGTACTGGGAAAACGAAATTGCCCAGTTTCATGTGACTATAGCATTGAGTATGAATGTAACATTGTGATTGATTTAACCCTGTTCCTGTTATCAGATTAAATCAGATTAGATTATAACTTCTAACCCTTTGGAAGAGTTCGCTCAGGGAAATGATGACAAGCCAACCAGGAGGTGCAAGACTCAGAGAAAAAGTCTGACAAGTTTTTTCAAAGCCTATTTCGGAAGCATTGATGTGTACTGTATATGCTGCAGAGTACATGGTTCTGTACATTTATCATCATCTAGGAGGCACGCTGCCTGACAACCTGCCATCGATTCAAAAAACACTAGTAAAAGGAACCCAGTGAACCAATAGTAGGATAAACAGCTCAGATAAAAGGTGAGTAGCTTGCTCATGACTATTTGTAATCATAGTGTATTCTTGTGTTCGATCGTGTATGCAGAAGATGGTAGATAGCATGAGCTGCAGCCTGGAATGATGTAAACGAAGCATGTCTTACACTTCACTGTTTGGTAGGTGGGAACTAGCACATGAGAAAATGGGGGCAATTATCACTTGCTTTTTAAATCGATTTACCTAATGGGTTGGGATTTTCCTCATCCTCACCTATTTCTAGTCTTGAATTTGTTTGGGCTGTAGCAGGAACGTGGAGCTTGCATATAGGGAGGGAACATGCAAACTCATGCAAAGGACCCAAACAATTCAGATTGGGAATCAAACCAAAGCCATTTCTGCTGTGAGACAATAGTGCTACCCACTGGACCACCATACCATAGGTTAAGCTCTAGAGAAGTAGCAGCGCCTTCTCAGTCAGGTTCTTTAATGTGCACGGGTGCATGTAAAATGCTTGACGTCTATGCTGTTGCAAAGAAAATAATTTGGAACAATGTTTGAGTGTGTATGATAAAGCTGCATGATCACAGAAACATAAGTAGCCTATCTAAAATCTATGCTAAAGTAGCAGCCATTCTTTATTAAACTCACAAGTGTATAATTGAAATAGATATTGCATGATGTCATGTTGTTTGAGTTTTTAACTGAATATCAGTTGAGGGTATTTGCCTGCCTTAATGATGTAATACTCTATCGGCTCTGTGCCGGGGGGTATTATCATGCAAAAACCTGTCTGTCTGCTGCCATGCATGCAAATCTGAAATTGCCAGTATGCACCTTGCATGTTAATAGTCAGTGCATTTTGAAGGTTTTAATCAGCACCGAGTTTAAAAAAGGATATTGTTCGTAGACAATACCGCACTTTCACCATGTGCTTTTAAAAAAACTGAAAAAGAGCGAGCAAACAAGGATGCCTAATAATCTGACACCATTTCATCAGCTTTGCCAGGAGGAATAGGCATTCAACCTACTGTGGTATGGTTTTGGAAGGATATTTGGAATGTCTGTCCAGATTCTAATCATGAAAATGTACACATCGGAGCCACTGGGTAAGATTTGAAGGAATTAAAAACTAAAATGAACCAATATCTTTAGTTTTATTTGAACATAATGTTTGAGGTTTATTTAGTTTTTTATTTTATATTAGATTACAGGTATTGTTTTAATAAATGTGGCCAAGGTGCGCATAGATTTATGAAATCAGTTGTATCACATGCTTTCAAAATGTCTGATGTACCAATAATAGTAGTTTAAAAATAGGAAAACACCGGAAAAATGAGAATGGTCATCTGTGGTCAGGATAATAAATGATTGTGCAGTGATCATGTCATCAAAATTAGTGTAATTTATCGGTATGTTCATTCAGAGTTAACCGACATATACTGTAGCATTTGTAGCTAAGTTAATCTACGGGTTAATCGGAAAAGCCACGTCAATATAGAATACAAAAGGATAGGCATAGTGGTGCACCCTGGTTCTGTGATCACTGAGCCAAGCATTCACCAGAAAAAATGTTGTATGCATTAATATTAATATCACTATCATTAATATTCTGTTTTTGTTTTCTGTTTGTGTTTTTGGGTGAAACGTCATTTGTATTTCTATTTCTATTTTATTTTATATGTTTATTTTATTATTTTCTTTCTTTCTGCTCTGTTGTTTTCACAAGTCTGTAGCCAAGCAATACAAATGCCCATATTCGTCATGCCAATAAAGCAAACTTTTCACTTTGACTAGTCCTTATTTTAGTTTTATACCAACTAAAGAATGTCTTTTGTCTCTGTACTTTCAGGAACTTTCAGCTTCTGTTTGTCTTCATTGTTCAGAATAATTGATGAGAGCTCAAAATATCCTCAGAGTAGTCGATTCAATGTGGCCTCGGAATAATGATAGGAATAATGGCTCTTTAAAGGAAGTCAGTTCTTGTGGCTTCATTCGTTTAAAATCATGCTTTTTTTGGCAGTGATTTCTTTCTTATTTACAAAATAATTACAAAGTTAGAATAAGAAGACAAGTTTATTTCCTAGTTTTCTTATTCTAATTATTTTGTAAATAAGAAAGAAATGTAATCTCTTGTTCACTCAGTTTTCTCTCTCTCTCTTTCTCTCTCTCTCTCTCTTTCTGCATGCAGGAGAAAAAAAAAGAAATTGTTTTCCGTTTTGGAAACTGACAATAGTCATCTCTCATAATGACTGATAGTCAAGGGTATTGGGGAAATATAGCAGATGATAATTAAGCCGAAATAACAATATTACTTAAATAATTTATATAACGGCTTCTAAGAACAACTCAGATGCCATTCCTCCATAAAGCCAATAGAATTGGATCATACTGTAACCTCCTTGTTCAGGTGCCCTGACTGAACACCATTTCCCCTTTTCAGAAGCCTATATTTAGCTCTAATGCAGGCCAGTTTGAAGATGTCATTAAAAAGGAAAAAGGTGCCCGGCTGCCATGGCAACTCACAAGAACGTCTAATGTCCTCTTCAGAAACACAACACCAAAACAAGCATGTCTCGATAAATAACCATAAACATGGAAAAGCATTTGAAGATGACTAGAGTAGCCTTGGTCTCCTGCACGCTAGTCTCAGAAAATTATACTCGTCCCATGAATTTTTAAAGAGGAGAGAATGATTAAAGCCCGAAGAAGTCTGAGCCTCCAATTTCATCAGGATTTGTCCGCATTTCTACTTCACTGAATTAAAAATAAACATATTATTCAAAGCTGCCAAGCTGCATAGTCTGAAATCTCAAGATTAGGAGCACTTAGCAGCAGGCAGTTGTGTAATCGCTGGGTTGTCATTGCATACCCGCTGAGTGCTGCCTTAGCAAACACGCCACAGGTGGCAGACTGCAGGCTATTTTTTTTATTTCAGGAAATGACATCTGGGATTCAGGAGCTCTGGGCTCCCTTCTAGCAAATATCTCCTGGGTTTCATGCCAATTTCTGTTGATGGATGAACCTTTTCTTGTGTCTTCAAATCATATCTGTGATTCCAATTCTGCTGATTTAAGCAAAAAGTAAAGCATGCAGTGACTGAATGATGAGGTCTATTACAATCCTTGAATGTTTGATGAGCATCCTAAAGATATTTCTGAAATATATACACAACCAGAGCTGGATTTTTGGCAAAAATGCCAGAACATGCACCTACCCCACTGACGCTTCTGCTTTCAGACCAATTTCAGCTGTCAAATTCATATTTCTTTCATCTCTCTCTCTCTCTACCCATCTCTCTCTCTCTTAAGTGTAACTGGCTGCTTAAATGGATTACACAACATTATCCAGACACATTTCAAAGCAAGGTCTTCAAAGAAATTATGAAGTGTTTTCATGCCGAATGTAACAGATTCATGCAAAGCTTTAAATGACTGTTTGAATGAATTATTTAATTCTATTTATTCTCATAGAAAAATAGATATAAAAACAGTAGGTGTTCAGCTTTTACATGCACAGCATTTCATCAATTTGAGTCAAACTCAGTGCTGTTCATTTACACTGGTGAGAACACAGAAAAATAGATGTTCCACTGGAACTGCAAATGAAGGTAAAACAGAGTTGACTGAACGCCTATAAATAACATTGGAAATAGCAGATTATGTAAAAAAAAACATATTTTGGATTGTGCATATAGTAACACTTATTAAAACATGTCCACCATGATGGTTCACAAATAAGACAGAAGTGCTAAATAAATACTACATTCCTACAGATTTTACTACAGTACTGTTAATGGCTGCCATCTTGGATTAGAAACTTAGATTGGTAAGATTTTCCGGACTTTAGGAAATGTCCGAAATTCATCTTCTCTGGGAATTCTCTATAGAATTTCTTGGATTCCCAGGTCAAAGAGAACGTACCAATAACCTTCAGCGTGGAATAAACATGCAGTCTAAGACTTTCTGATCGGAGTCTTGCTCTGGGTTCAGGCTAATTCTAGCACAGTCTGATTACAATGTGACAGATGTTAGGCCCAAAATCAACAACAATAACCTTTTAAACATTATATAAATATATATTACATGAATAAATAAAGCACATTTAAAATACTACTGCATTTTGCTGTGGGCTATAGGACAAATATCTGACTAAAACAGGAACCTACCAATCCAAACTTCTACTTAGAACATATAGTATTCAGTTGCTTATTCCCGTCTACCCGACTATGTGATTCTGACGATATGTTTATAATAAGGTGTTGAGGCCTAATATGGTTTATTGTTTATTGATTATCATCATTTCAGCATTAATGGCCAATTTAATGACAGGAACAAGGACATATCTATCTATCTATCTATCTATCTATCTATCTATCTATCTAACCATCTATCTATCTAACCATCTATCTATCTAACCATCTATCTATCTATCTATCTATCTATCTAACCATCTATCTATCTATCTATCTATCTATCTAACCATCTATCTAACCATCTATCTATCTATCTATCTATCTATCTATCTTACCATCTATCTATCTATCTAACCATCTATCTATCTATCTAACCATCTATCTATCTATCTAACCATCTATCTAACCATCTATCTATCTATCTATCTTACCATCTATCTATCTATCTATCTATCTATCTATCTATCTATCTTACCATCTATCTATCTTACCATCTATCTATCTATCTATCCATCTATCTATCTATCTATCTATCTATCTATCTATCTATCTATCTATCTATCTATC
>JAOUQV010000007.1:1356823-1369975 GCA_028565295.1 Aspidoras spilotus | reverse complement strand
GTGAGCAGCCATCACGGCGCCCGGGGAGCAACTGGGGTTAGGTGCCTTGCTCAAGGGCACTTCAGCCATGACTTGTCCCTACTTGGAATCGAACCAGGGACCTTCCGGTCGCAAGGCCGGTTCCTTAACCACAAGCCTACGACTGCCCCAAGATCCCCAAATCTAGAAGATCCCCAAATCTAGGTGTGAAAAACTTGCACCATTGTTGCACCATTCCCAAGAAGACTCATGGTTGTACAAGCTCAAAAGGTGCTTATACTCAATACTGAACAAAGGGTCTGAATACTTATTACCATGTGATTTCAGTTTTTTTGACGTGGAATACAAGCCTGCAGTTACATTTCTGTGCAGTCTATCCAAAGCTTCAAATCTGTTGACAACCTCCACTTGGTACTTCTCATCTTGTTTGTGCTCAACACTGAATAAAAGTCATAACTCTTATCTTTGTCTCAAATCTGGCTAATACATCTCTGCTGCTCACCGGGTTGTAGGATTTCAAATATTTAGCAATGTTCCTGTGAATCCAAACATGAACTCCACGGCGTTCGTGGTTTTCTTTGCCTGAGAAGAGCACTGTGTGTCCATTCCATGTAGTGAAGTGTCCAATGCATTTAGACCATCCACACTAACAAGCATTGATTATATGCCAAGAGAAATAACAATATAAAACTGTGTATAATCATTTCTGTATTCTTATCATTCCACTATTCCATCATGAGATGGAGTCTGTGGTTGATTTTGTGCTTCTGTTCATCTATTCTTGTTATATTTAGAAATAAATCTGTTAATAATGATGAGCCACCAATAAAATTATCTATACGCACCCTGTATCGCACAGTGGCCAACTCTGAACTTTTTATCCTGGGAGACGTCCAATCAAATATGGCATTGTTTTGTACTTTTTGTATTTTTGTACTCATTAGTGCTTTGAGAGATAACCAGACTGACCGAGCATCCCAATAGCTGGTCACCCTGAAACCAACTGCTAGACTGAATCCAACTTGAACCTCATCATGAAATATTGTGCACATAAAAACCACGCTGCAGCCCACACTTCTTGTGCCCCTGCCGACCTTACCGTCAAGAGTTTAGGATTATACCGTCAAGAGCTAGGATTATAGTTCCAAACGTTATCACACTTGTACGAGCATTAAAATCTTTCCACCATGGCAAAGTATCGATCCTAGAAGAAGACCCACTGTATATTTGCCATTTAATCTGATTTCACTTAAACCGTGTAATAATTTCAAGATTATATTAATTAAATATTTTCTGGTAATCACTGGCTATAAAAAATATGTATGATCAACTTATCCAGGTTTACAGTGTAGACATTTTTGTTAATCGTCCGCACGTTTAGAAAAATTAAAACTAGCAGATCATGTATGTGCAGCAACATGAATACACTAACATGTAAAATGGTTAATGGTAAACATATAATTGATTAGATGTGTTTATGTAAATGCGCTTACTGCCCTCAGCCTAACTTACCTAATTCTGTAATAAGGGCCCTTGCTTTAGAGACAAAAGGTCCAACCTCACTTTGATGCATTTTGGCTCTCTCTTTTAAATCAGCACCTGTGGATGGAAACATAGGAAACCTTTAACACGGAAGCAGCAACAACAGCTTCTGTATTAATACAAAACAATGCATTGCAGTTACGTATTGTTGATTAATAATCCTGGGTAAACAAATAAATATACCTGCACAGAAGACTCCAGGCACCATGCTGCACAAGATGACCGAGCGCACCTTATTGTTCTTTTTCACAGATTCAAGCGCATCAGTTATCTGGAACACAAATTCACAGTTCAGCCTTTCAGACCATCAAGAATAGGAAGTGGTGCAAAAAGTAGAAATAGAGGCAAGTTTAAATTAAGCTTACCTCCTTAACAAGATTTTTACTCATGGCATTTTTGGCTTTAGGTCGATTAAGGCCAAAGATGACGATCCCTAAAAAGAACAATATACTGTAGTGAGGAAAGTATTGTATAACATCATTTATATTTATGCCATTTGGCAGACAACCTTATCCACAGCAACTTATACAACTGGGCAATTAAGGGTTAAGGGCCTTGCTCAAGGACCCAACAATAGTAGGCAGTGGTGGAATTCAAACTCATGACCTTCCGATCAGATGTCTAAAATCGTAACCACTGAGCTACCACTAACCCCAGATTATATACATAGTACACAAAACAAACTGGCATTCACCTAGCATGCATGTCTTTGAGCTGAGAGAGGAAACCGGAGCACCAGGAGGAAACTCATGCAAACTTCATGCAAATTCCACACATGTGAGGCAACAGCATTATCGACTGCACCACTGTAAATATATAGTAAGCAAAATTTAATTGCAAACAAATTGTTACTTTTTATTGTAGAAACCTAATGAATTAAAGCAGTTTGTTTAAACTACTGCTATTAACCAACATTATGTTTAATCCTGTTAGTAAGATTCAGCGCTGCCAGGCTGTGCCTGTGATCCTCTCTGCTCCATGGGTGCCATACTATGGCTAACCCCAGACTTGTATACAAGACTGGCTATAAACATTTTTTATAGGCTTAGAAATAGACCACATCCCTGGGACAATCCCAAATTGTTGATAGAAACAGTGCAAGAACATCTAGTAACGCATCCAAACCCAATATCTCTGTGTTTAACCCACTTTTGGAACATGTATTCTAGTCACCGTGGTTGGCCCCTGTAGCAGCTCACTGTTAGCTAACAGATCCATGGCTGGGTCTTAAGACTGGGTTACATACCATGTCCACATGGGTTTAATCCATGGTTCCTTAGGGTCCTCTGAAAAACCAAAATTACCAAATTGGCTGGTTATATAAAATCGCCCCAATGTGTGAATGGGTGTGCAGGCGATTGACTGGGACAGGCTCTGGATTTAGCAGAAGCATGTTCAGAGTTACTTAAGGATGTTAAGATAATGAATAAATGGCTAGATGGATGGATGAATGTATAAAGTCAAAACTCATCTTTATGTCAATCTTCATCTAAACAAAACTATTTTTTTATCTAAATGAATATTAATTGTTGTTGCATTTATTTGGGAATTAATAATTGTCTTGTAGGAACTGCAAGAATTCAACCCTAATCCTCCAGCAACCCACAATGAGATGGACAGTGATCCGACATGACAGGAGCTTGATCAGATCAATGCGAAAACATGCAGAATATCCCAGAAGGCGATGGGTTTGATTTCCTTACTGGGCATCCTGGGTAACTTCTGTTTGGAGCTTGCATGTCTGTGTGGGTTTCCATCAGATGGAAAAGGTGCTAAGCTAATTGATGAGCTAACTTTCTCTAAAGATCAACCCTAATTCTCCAGTGACGCAAAAGCAGATGGACAGTGAGCCACAATGACAGCAGCTTGATCAGATCATTGTGAAACTCTGGGAAAACCTCCTAAAACACACTGACTAGTTTTACAGCTCAAAACTGCACCGGATTCGTGTTTTTCATAAAATGCAACGACATTAAAAAAAACCCTCAACGCCGAAGAAACGACATGTTTCTACAACACCGCAACTACCTGAGTCATCTCCGTCCAAATACCTAACGCTCAGGTCATTAGCGTCGGAGCTAAACTGCCGCAAGCCGCCATTCGCCAACCGGCGCGCGCGTCCCTCATTTCCGGCTGTAGCGAGCCGCATGACATCTTGAAATCTTCCACAGTAGTGGAGAGTTGTCGTGGTTTGGGGTCGAAGCTTCTGAAAAGCGACTCGAGACCCCACGAAGAGCGCCATACTGCCTCGCTGCAGTCCTTTTGTGGGCGTGTGCGTGCGTGCTTTGACTTTCAACTTTGAACTACTTGGTGACGCAATTGTTGACCACGTGACTTTCGTCTCAAAGGTACTGTGGATTTCCCCTCTGACTGCGACCAAACGAGAACGAACTCCTCCAACGTACCTTACTAAGTATTATAATTAAAATATAGTTTTAATAGTCGTAACGAGTTTTCCTGCATTTGTTGATTTCAACAATTATTCCCTGAACGTTCACTGAATTAGTAATAGCTGTCTAATAACAGGTAATATTGAACGATGAACGGTTAACAGACACAAGTTGGCATAGGCCCGCGGCATCGGCTCCACCAGTTTGGCACTCACCTCTCAGATAAGCTTGATGTTTGTGTTTTCTCTACTCTTGGTGCACCCGTTATACCGTGGTATGGGAACAAACCACAAGAGCAGCTGATGCTAAAAGATTTGCCCCACACTGGGCTATTTATTACCATTTATTTATTATACTGTACCTTCTATTGTTACTGGTTTGGTAATTAACAACACACATTTTCTACCTTGATATTTCACACTGACAGATACCAATAGTTATACTGACAAGGCAGTAGCTATATTTTAAATAACTACAGGTACACTAGATGGTGGCACAGTGGGTAAAGTTGTCACCTCACAGCAAGTAGGGCCCTGGTTCAATCCCTGAGTGGGACAACTCAGGAAATGTATCTGTGTGTTTGCATGTTCTCCCCGTGTTTGTGTGGGGTATCTCCAAATGTTTCAGTTTTAGCCGCATTCTAAAGACATGCATGCTAGGTTGATTAGTGTCCCTTATTGTTTGAGTGTGGCTATGATGGATTGGCTCCCCTTGCACCCACATTTGCCAGGCAGGCACATGCTGGCCTGGACTCTATGTGGATTAAGTGAAAAAAATTAACGAATGAAGGGTACAGTATTAACCTCAATGAATCCTGTAGTAATTTTTCTATTCATTAAAGGAGTTTGTATGTTCTCCCCATGTCTGTATTTGTCTTCAACCAAAGCACTTGTTATTTAACTCGTGTTTTTAATAAATGTAAAAGTATGATATAAATATGAAATAAAGAAATCCCCAGTCATGTTATTAATACAATAAAATCATTTAAAATGTTAAATTGTAGCATAAATGAAGATAGATCTTTAGCTGCATCTATTTTGTTCAGTAGGCAAATTGTATAAATGGTTTCACGGTTTCTGCAGGTCAATGCTTTGACATGGATGTGTGCTTGTTGATTTCATCTCTCCTCGAATATATGAACAAATGGTTCAGCATATTAATTTGCATATGTCTGTTTGTTCTTTCATTATGCGATACGTTTATTGTTTTATCCTTTACCCAGGTGAAAGATTCAGCTATTTGCAAATCACAAAATATTGTTCCAAATTCATTATTCTTTTTAAAAGTATTTAATTATTGTTGGAATTAAAATGTAATGCTTTTTAAATGCCATTTAAGGCCTTAATTTTTGCTAAATCCATTTAATGACTTTTTACTTGGGTATATATTACTCTCCTCTTGATTAACACAGAAAGTAAAAGTTAGTTATTGTTCTGGAAATGACAATTTTCACCTTGGAAGGAACTACATGTTCGACAGACATTTCATTTTGAGCATTAGAATCCAGGCAAGTATATTCTTTAGCAATGTTTATTTTAATCACAGTCGATGAACATAAAAACTGCTACCTTTTGTTCTCAAAAAGAAAATGGTTACCCTACATAGATATGGCAGAGTAAAACAGTATTAATGAGGCACTGACAGTATAGAAAATTCATGATAAAATGCAGTTTCAATACATCCTGTGTAGGTGAAAAAGACAAAATGGTGCATCAGTGCTTACTTACATTTATTGTAAACAAATAAAACACATAATAATATACAAGAAATTCTCAAGAAGACAGCATTAATTTGCACATAGTAGCCTAATATTTTGGCTTCTGGGCTACCAGAAGGAGTCATCTGGGGAACACGTCAATTGACAACAGTAAGTGCACAAAACCACTATTCATCTCGAATGAACTGCAGCGTTTAGACACCATTTCAGCAGAATGGTGCAGTAGCAGACACAGTGGACAACAGGTGTTGTGCAAACAGAGAAGCCTCAGTTTGAATAACATCCTTTAGATATCAAGTCAGTAGTGCTCTTCGTGGACTCGATAACAGAACCATGCCGTGTTGCAATCAACTTTTTCAGGGAGGCTACCTCTGCTGACAGATCAGCAATGCCTTTTTTCAAGTACAAGTTTTCAGACTCTGAGATGGCATAGCAGCCATCCTTAAGGTCAACAACGTGTTTGTTTGTTACAGGCCCAGGTGAGTCAGGACAAAGTCTGTTTTTGAACCCATCTGGCCGCACCTCTGTTTGGTCTTTTTGCCAATACTCTGGTTGTTGGATCCAGTCCTGGACATTGTTCACCTGCA
The DNA here is from genome assembly GCA_028565295.1 of Aspidoras spilotus. Classification (NCBI taxonomy): domain Eukaryota; kingdom Metazoa; phylum Chordata; class Actinopteri; order Siluriformes; family Callichthyidae; genus Aspidoras; species Aspidoras spilotus. Next base: position 1,363,760 of record JAOUQV010000007.1, on the reverse strand, counting down.
GGGAAAGAGGGCTAAGCGATGACTGGGTGTATTCGGGTGTAGATCCTTGACCCCTCTGGTAGCATGCCCGTGCAGACATGTCGATGGGAGAAGAGAGCTTCCCAGATGAGTCATAGTCAGGATCAATGGCCTCTACTTTGATCTGGATGGCCCGTGCTTTAATACGCAGCTTATGGGGCAGAGCTGAAGCATTGGCATCTGGCACTTTCACAGCAGAGACAATCACACTTCTATGGTCAGCAGTGGACTGTGCCAGGCCTTTGGGGACTTGCTGTTCGTCTTCACCATCTGAAGACTTGCTCACAGTCCCATCATCGCCATCAGAGGTCCGTGGTGAGTTACTTGATGACCTGGTAAGCTGCAAGAATGAATTTGGCTGGGAGTAGCCTCCAGAGAAAGGGCTATTTAGGTAATTTCTGTACAGTTCGTATGGACTGGCTCGGTCTCTGGAGTAATTGCCATTCTCTAATGGCTCTTGTTTTATTATCTCAGGTGTCCTGCACGTGTTTAAAGTGCTCGAGTCAGATCCGTCTGACGAGGTGCTGTGAGGTGAGTGCTTGATGACTGATATGCAGCTACTGCTCAGGCACGACGGCTCAGACTCTCTTGAATAGGAGGCTTTGACAACATTAGGGGCCACAAGTTCCTGATACAAGTTGTTAGTAGAAGTGGAAATCTTTTGCACCTCATGAGCATAGGCAGCTGAGCTTAACAGGCCAAACTTGAGCTTGAGGGACAGGAGCTCAGATTTGAGTGAAGCATTTTCCTCACCCAATGCCATCAGCTTGTTCTCAAGCACCATGTCATTAATCCGCCGCTTTTCACGTGAGCGTTTGGCTGCCTCATTGTTTTTGCGTCTCCGCTCCCAGTACAATGTGTCCTTCTTTTCCTCTGGAATAAACTCACGCTTTCTGCGGCATGCATTTTGTTTGCTCTTTAAGGCCACGTTAGACAGATTCTGATTGAGCAAGTCTGTGTCTGTGTCTTGCAGAGCCATAGCCAATACCAGGTCATCATCTCTACTGTAGGACAGTTCTTTCTTAATTGCCTGCATTTTACACAATAGTGTGCTCCCGATTTACATAAGCTCATTCGTTGTCACTTGTGTTGAGGAGACAAATCATAATCAAAATCCAAGTGCCAGAGATATCATGGGTGCCAAAATGACTCTGGGGAACCTGTTGAAATGACAAAAAAGAAGATAGATATTAGACATATGAAGTAATAATCTTCTTCTTTTGGCCACTCACTTTTTGCATGGGAACCACAGTCAATGAAGAATATTTGATTTGGCTTGTTTTACACCAGATGCCCTTCCTGACACAACCTTCAATCTTTTATCCAAGCTTGGGACAGGCATGAGAAGTAATATGTTACACTTAACCAGTTTTATTCTGAAAAAAGGATGGCTGCTTCCCATAAAAATATTATGAGTCATCGATCATAATTCATTCTAAATTAGGGACTTATTACAGGCAGTGTTTATCAGGTACAATGAAACACTCAACACAGTGGGTTATGACTAACACGTTTGTCTCTGACTACAGCATGATTGTAGTCATAGGAAAGTGAATAGCTTTCATTAAGCTTTATTTAAAGTAATTGGTTAAAGCTGAATGAAAGATTATACAGTCTATTATTTTAATATAGCTAAAAAAATATCGCTATTCTTCCCTCAAAATTTAGCTTAGGAAGAAACACAATTTAACCTGTATAAAAATAGCAGGCTGAAATCTAGGGGGTGTGATAAAATCTAGTGACATGAGATTAAAAGAGATCAAACTTTAAACTGTCTCAGGGGGAAAAATATCTGTTAGGTTGTAACTTTTTAGGAGGAATCTGGCGTTGGCGGCAAGTGCGACATCTCAGAAGCCAGCTCAAAGCAGCCGAGCAGAAAAGATATGGCTTTATCTGGTCATTCACAGGGTCTTTGCTAGTAGCAGCAGTAGTTCTGGAGGAAATCTGCTTATAATTTAACTCAATCGCATGTCTGGCTGCATGTTGGGTTACCGGTGGAAACACTAAATGGTAACGGATTGGCAGACAAGACAAAACCTGTTTTTAAATGCTTGTAAAAAGTCATGCCATACACTGTGGCTAATACTAGCCCTATCCAAGAACATGTACAGCACCATCATGACACTCTACTCACTCCTATCATGCCTGTTTTGAAAATAATAAATACTAAAAATATATATTATATTTACATAAATAGGGAATATTTAAGTATAAACTTAATGACTGGATATGGTTTGCACTAATTGCTTGCACTATAGGACTAAGAATATTTGTATTTATATTTGTTATTTATTAAAGTTTACTTCTGAACCCAATATTGTGTCCTATCTCATCTCGTGAGATAAGTGTCTTGCCACACCCCTACTGCAATCACATTTTGGATATGTTTATATACTGTAAAGGTTCAGTGTCTGTGTCTCAGTTATGAATGGGTATTTGTGCACCAGGTTGAAAGGCGAATGCTAGCAGTATGCTCGGGACAACAACACATTGTGCTCTCTCTCTGTGTCTTAGAATTCATCCTGTGTTTCTGAGGTGTGACATCACAGATTCTGAGAAAGGCTTACTCCTGCTGCTGGCTCACTGATATTCAGTTAATGTGTTAGATGATAAAGTTACGTTATTCAAATCTTGCTGAGCTGCTGACAATCCATTGCTTACAATCACACAGCAACCTAAATCTCATGACAAGGACTAATCTGTGACTTGGTCTCATTTTGCACACAACACTTGTTGCACACAACATTTCACATCCCGAGAGTTTGTTGGATATGTATTATATAGAGGATATGTATACACTTTCTCAGAAGTGTTAGTGGGTGGGAGATACTGTATATAACCATATGTTTTGTATGTGTATGTGCCAAATCAATTTCTTCACACTTCCATATGGCTGGGGTAAGAAACTCAGTAAAAAATACATTCATGATTGCTGAATAAAGGATAAAAATGACAAATAAAGAGATAAAATTAAATGCAACAGACTACATGCATTGCAATTGTAGACTCGTAAAGGATGCCCCAATTAATGATTACTTTGAGCAACTTTTACTAGGGACACACAGTTGAAACCAGGAGGTGTGGTGCTAGTGTGACAGCAACAGCTCTTGTGAACTGTTGCTAAAAGTGCACCAAGAATGGAAAACCATCAACAAGCATCCAGCCGCAGGCAGCCAGTTGAGGTTGATCTAGCATCAAAACTAGCAAGGCAAACTGCTAGAGATGTTGATGCAACATGGGTCAACTTTAGTAGAGAGGATTGTCATCTTGTGGAGTCTGTTCCCGGAATTCTGTGTAACCATTACTCTTAGTAATGTAGTATTAGCCAGGTGTACTGGGGTTCCTAATATAGTGATCGTTCAGAATATTCCACAGTAAATAGGAACTTATTCCAGATAAATGTTATAAAGGATTTGAACAAGAGTTGATTTAACCATGTGTAAATAATAAACACGTAAAAAAACAGCAAGTAAACAGCTTGTGATCGTTTCTTAAAGAATTGTGGAAAGACAGATGACAGCGCTCTAAAGCACTTATATGACGTCATCGCTGGAGGTCGATTACGCAAAAGAGTTAATCGGCACTCTTTTTTCTGACATATTAACAATTACATAATCACCACATTAATGAGTCAAATAGCTTAATTACAAATAGCGTTTTAAACACAATAAACGTGTTAGACACTGATATGTGTCTTTTTACGGCAATGACCTTCAGTGTGTTGTTTCTGGCAACCCGTGCGTTTTGGCTGAAGGTTTCCGATTCAATGTCCACACCTGCAACGTGGTAGCGCTCATCTTAATACTCTGTCTTTCAAAATGTAAGAAAAAACACAGAGCTCAGAGCTTTAACTCGGAACTTATGTGACAGATGTTTTAAATGTTTCATATTCTGGTTTGTGCGATCAGAGCGCAGAACAAAGGAATGCGAGCAGCCATCAACACCATCATCATCATGTTCACCATCATCGCACGTGGTTGAACAGAATCGAGACAATAAAAACAAACGGGAAAGACTGTCCAGTAGTGTAATAGTGATTAAGCGTTGTCTCCGTTTAATATTTTTGTTTCGACTAAACGTGAGGGCGCGAAGGATTCTGTTCAGGTGTACGGTTTGGGGTTTTGTAATCCAGTCACATCCCTCGTTCACGACCGGAGTGATTATTAACGATGGCGTAGGTCCGTTATTCATATCGTTGGGCACACGTTGTATATACAAGAAAGATTATAAACAGTCTGAGTGCAAGACATGAAAATGGCTTCATAACCACAGACGACATTTCACCCCATTCCGAGTTTGGTAACAGGTTACGGCGGGACATTTTCCGTTATTAATATTACTAGAAAAGCTTGCTTTGTAAAAATCCCAAAACGCATTTATTTAAAGGATTATGCGTTCAATAAGCCGTCATGATTCGGCTTCCTTTTATAGGCTACTTAGACACTCATTTATTATGGGTCGCCATATAAAACCAATTACGCATTCATTACACGTCTTCTACAAGTGCTATAATACTAACACAACACTGTCGATTTTAAACAGATAAGATATAATTATTAAATATATATATATATATAAATATATATATATACTGCATTACGTTTACATACTTCCACGCGCTTCCATTGCGTTCACATCCCCGACCTTGTTTTTATTTTTTTTTACAAAACTGGCACATGTGCTAAAGTGAATCAGGATAGAAATAGTGCGGAATACGGATAGATTGGAAGGAGTGTATACACGTACCTACATGTATTATGGGTCACTTTGCCATTCCAACTGTTGTGGTCACATTTCCGATCTACAGGGTTAATTTTTTAGAGGCTTGTGCGTGGTTTAAATACAATGGTTAGAATGGTTACACTGGTTTGGATATAGCACGCGGTATTTTCACCAAATGCATATAGAGTTGCTTTATATATGAAAATATAGGTTTCTTGGAAAATGCGATGCATTCATGTTTTATATATTAACTACATGCTGTTATGTATAATCTTAAAACCAACGAACTGGAAGCAAACATGTACAGTTCAATCGTAACAAATTAGCCATATTACAATCCAAACTGTCCACATGACTCATAGTGGAAAACGTAGCCTAAAGAATTATAAAAGCATACCTTTTAATTTCTTATGTACTCCGTGGAACCAAGAAAAATAAATGTTTCATAACCAGCGCTGAAAATTCCGTTAAAGGTGAGGTAATATTTCCCTGTTCCTCCTTTGCCTTTTCCTCCTGAAGTGACTGCTGCCTCACGTATCTGTGTTAGTAGGTCACTGAAGAAATGTATTGGCAGCGTGACATGACTGACAGACCTCCTGACCAATCAGAACGCAGAACATTCCGGTTTGAACCAACGCCCCGCCTTTCTTGTGGATTATATCGGGAATCCAGTGCAAATGAATGAGCTCTACTTTGGTGGGATAGCCATGCGGCTAGAACAAATGAGCCGATAAAGTGCGGCAGTTATAACATACAGATTAAAAGGTAAACTTTAACTACACACACGTATGTGATGTAATATTTGCAAATAAAAAACTATCAGGCTTTATACAATTAACAAAAAATAACCAGTAGATTACATAATGATCACGTGGCTCCTTTTGTAATTATGTAATTATACAGCTGAAAATAGCCCAACACTCCTGCATAGAATTACAACCTAAATAACAAGGTTTAGGGAAAAAAGAAACTAAAAAATACTATCAGAATACAGTACTGGAGAAAATCAACATTTTTTAAACACAGCGCCTATAGTTAAGTTCCTGTTGATTTTACAGAGGATTTTACTGAAATTGCGCCCTCTTGTGTTCTAGATGACAGATGATCCCGGGACATATATTACTTAAGAAACTCAGCGGAAATAATAATTTGGCAAATGAGTCTAAAATATTTTACAAATCATTAATTACAAAAAAATATCCAGTTAATAAAGGTGGTGGTATGTGATGTCATTTAACGTGATGTAAGCATATACGCACCAACACCATGCCACGACTGATGAAAGCCTTACTCTGGAAAGTAGCTAAATAAGGATGTGAAGCCTGAATACTTAAGAAAGTAGAAGATAGACCTGTTCAGGATTTTGGGAACAAGAGACTCCGGAAGTTGTTGAGGCTCACAAATGATGACCACTGAGCAAGTCTACAAGATGACCAGAACAGGAAAGAAGAATAAACTGGATGGACATTAAAACGGGGACTGAATGATCAGGAGCCAGACTAATACAAGCAACACGAGATATAGGGCACTGGACATGAAGCATATACGTTTTAAAAGCGCAGCATTGCATTTATCTACGTGCATGTAAGTAGGTAACGCTGCGCAGTCATTGCGCATGAGCCGAAACAGTAGGTCACGGTTGGTATCCAGTTGCGAAATAGCTTACAGGAATTGCAATATTGCACAGCCAAATATAAGTGTCATAGTCAAAATACCCAGAAGACTGTGCAGTTATACGGTGCAAGTCTTAGGCATCGTATTACAGTATTAGTTAATATAAATATGGTTAGGGATGTTTATTATCTTCCACATAATCCACACAAATTCGCGGGCCAGCTGGTGCCAGGCTGGCAACTCCGGGTAGGAACAAACCTAGACGGGACGCCACTTTATCCTATATATTTAGCCTACACACAGTCACAAATACATTTACATATTAAGGGCCACTTTAGAAACACCAATTAATCTAACGCACAAGTTTTTGAAATGCAGGAGGACCTGGATAAACTCATGCAGACACAAGGAGAACATCCAAACTCCAAACAAAAAGAACCCATGACACCTCAAATAACCCACTAAATCAATTATATATATATAGGGGTTGGACAATGTAACTGAAGCACCTGGTTTTAGACCACAATAATTTATTAGTATGGTGTAGGGTCTCCTTTTGCGGCCAATACAGCGTCAATTCGTC
>JAOUQV010000007.1:1323819-1335553 GCA_028565295.1 Aspidoras spilotus | reverse complement strand
TTATTGTGGTCTAAAACCAGGTGTTTCAGTTTCATTGTCTAACCCCTGTATATTAGAACAATTCAACATATTGTATATATATATATATATATATATATATATATATATATATTTAACAAGTTAAAATATCTTCAGCTTGCACAAATCTCCCAGTTTATTATTTTCATAGTGCATATAGAACGCCCATGTTTAATTATTATATCGTAACTTTTAGTAAATTACTGTCACTGAAACAATAGTAGCAGTGTTTCTTGACAAATACCAATGAGAAAAAATTATCTGTCAGTCAGCGTTCTGCAAAAAAAATACTTAAATAAAAAAATACTGGCTATATTTTGGCTAAATGCTAATAAAGTAATTTAGTCTTCGTAGTAGAGAAGAATTAAACCCGTCACTAAAATAAACCACGAACATGGGTTAGAATATGAACATAATAATTTGAGCAGCTACATACAGAAATAGGAATAAAAAGCAATAAAGAATGAATATAATCCTTTTAGTACATAGGAAAATTCACTCGAAAGAGACTTACAATATTCTGTTCGTACTCCCATTAGAATGAAGCAATCTGAACCAGAAAATACACAATCCAGAGACGTTTCATGTGTGTAATTCATTTCAAGGAACCTAGACCTTGGACACTTTACGAATTCTCTCAGCGGAACAGATGAAGCATCTCATTTTTTAAATAGTAATAGTGTTTCAAATTAATTTAGTGAATACACACACACACGTACAGAAAAAATGTTTCTAAGTGATTCACAATATTCTGAGCATCTGAACAAATAGCTACATTCACTGACCACTTTATTATGTACACCTGTTTATTTGCTAGTTCACACAAATATCTAATAGCTTATCACATGACCATAACTCGGGGAATTTAGGAATGTAGAGGTAGAACTAAAAATATAAATTCTTTATCAAACAGCTATTTCATAGCAGGAACAATATATTGATTCATGTTACACATGCTGACACAGGGATTAAATGTCAACCCCACACTAAAATGAGCCAGGTCATTCCAACCGGAGATCCTATCTTATCCAAACTGACGCCAATTCTAAACCACCTCCATGTTTTTATACATTTCCCCGGTTCATTCCACAAGTAGCAACTTCAGTTCTATCACTATGATAGTGGTAAAAGCATAGTTCAGAGATTGAACCCGAGGGTATTCACAGACTCTCTGGGTCATGAATGACAGCATAGAGAAGAAAATGTGATGTCATGACATTTGCCCAGCTACACAAATGAAATGAATGGGCTCCCTGCTGTTGGTTTAGCTGTAATTCTTGTTTTTTTTAAATTAATTTTGATTACTTTATTGATCCCCGGAGGGAAATTGTTATCTGCATTTAACCCATCCGGGTGTGAACACCCGGAGCAGTGTGCTGCGCCCATTGAGGCACACGGAGAGCAGTTGGGGGGTTGGGTGCCTTGCTCAGCGGCACTTCAGCCATGACTTGTCTAGAGTTAGGATCAAACCGGCGATCTCTTGGATTTCAGACCTCTACCCTATCCTTTTAGCCACCTTCAAACTTATTAGATATAGGGCTAAGAAAGGTGGATGGAGTTCTGACTATTTTACCCCACTCGTACTAAATGCCTTAGGCACAAAAGAGATAGAAACCATTGCTTGTTCCCCATAAAGATTTGTCTTGGCTTCAGAAGAGATGAGCTGTCGGATAGGAGTTACACCCAGATGACTGGAATTGTAGTGAATCAGTTTTTCTAACACGCTCTTGACCCCAGCAAGAATTCGCCTTCATTTGTCACTCGGGTAATGAACAAGCACTGTTTTATGACTTCTACACTGCGGGATTGTCTCCATTCCAGTGTAAGAGATGATGATAAAGTCTAGAGGGAATTGTTCTGGAAGGCCGCTGTCAAATGTCAAGCAAACAAACCAGGAATCACACATAAGGTTAAAACACACAAAGGAGACTTACACATCATCAGGACCACGGGTTGGAGATTGTCCTAAAAAAAAAAAAAAAAAAAAACAAGATTTAAAAATCACACAACCTGCACTTTTGTTACAATTTTAGTTTAGTCTGAAATAACAATATAACACAAGGTTAGTACAAAAACACTTGATATACAACAGATATAGAATACAACCATCTTACAGCTATAACTGTTTTTAATAATACACATTTATTTAATAACACTTCTTCTTATTCTTCTTTTGGCCTCTCCCTTTATCAGGGGTCTCCACAGCGTATCAGTCTTTTTTTCCCCACCTCATTCTGTCTGCATCTTCTGCTTTCACACCCACTACCTGCATGTCTACATTAACCACATCTATATATCTCCTCTTTGGCCTTCCTTTCTGCCTCCTGCCTAGAGTGTCAGGAGTGATGTGTGACAAAAGGTTGCAGCAAAAGGTGAAAGGAAGGTTTTATAAGAGAGTACTGAGACCAGCCTTGTTGTATGGTTTGGAGAGAGTGGTGATACTGACTAAGATGTTAGGTAGCTTAAGATGTTGAGGTTCTCTTTGGGAGTGACCAGGATGGGCAAGATTATGAATGAGAACATTAGAGAGACAGCACAGGTTAAAAAATTAAGAATCAAAGTTAGAGAGGGCAGACTGAAATGGTTTGGACACGTATCAAATATCCACTGTCCATCCTTTGCACATGTCCAAACCATCATACCACACTGTTGTAACACGTGCACAAAAAAGCAGAGACATCCCTGAAAAAAACATAAATATTTGCAAAATGCAATAAATTTTATCTGTTTGAATGTTCATCTTGTCTTTTTAGTGCATTCAATTGAATATGGTTTGAGACCCACATTAAGACCCATTTATATATGAATATTTGATACACACACTGGCCACTTTATTAGTTACTAATGTTCAATTGCATGTTAACACAAGTATCAACTCAGCCAATAAAATGTCCATAACTCAATGCATTTAAGCATATAGAGGTGGTCAAGGCAACTTGCTGAAGTGCAATCCAAGCATGATGGGCAATCAGGAAGTAAGGTGATTTAATTCACCTTTTGCATGGGTGTGGGGGCCAGGCGGTGCTGGTCTGAGTATTACAGAAACTGTTGATCTGCTGGGATTTTCTCACACAACCATCTCTAGGGTTTACAGAGAATGGTCAGAGAACAAGAGAAAAATATCCACTGTGCAGCAGTTGTGTGAATGAAAATGAATTGCTGAGGTGATAAATCAGAGGTAAATGGGCAGTATGTTTAAAAATGATAGAAACGCAACATTCATTCATTTTCTATACCCTCTTAATCCTAGTTTTATGGTCACGTAGAAGCCAGTGCCCATCTGTCAAACCCGGGTTTGAGGGCAGGAACAACCCTAGACAGGGCGCCAAGCCATCATAGGACACACATAATCACACACTAATGGGCAATTTAGAGACATTAACCTATCATGCATGTCTTTGGAATGCAGGAGGAAACCGGAGTAGCCGGGAAGAAAATCGTACGTACACGGGGAGAAAATGCAAACTCCACACAGAAATTTTTCGAGTGGCTCCACCAGGGGCTCGAACCCGGGATCTTCTTGCTCTGTGACCACAGCACTATCCACTGCGCCACCGTGCCACCCAGAAAGGCAACAGTAACTAAAATAACCACTTGTTACAACCAAGAAATGCTGAATACTATCTTTGTGGAAAGTACAATACAATATTGTGGTCTAAAACCAGGTGTTTCAGTTTCATTGTCTAACCCCTGTATTTTTGTTCAGCAACTTTAGTAACAGGGGTTTAACTGCCCGGGGCTTCCGAAGCTTACAAGAGATTGGGATACTCAGTCAGTTTATCCCTATCCCACGAAAAACATCTGTGCAGGCAACCATCGCATGACGATGATGGTGGAATATGAGTAAGCGTAAGTCATTTCCAATTCAAGTAATAATCAACTGCCCTAATCACATGGCGTAAATCCAGCATAATTCATTACATCACCTCAGTTAAATGTCTCTCTTTACACACCGTAATTATCACTGAAAATCTAAAACATGTCAACATCATCTACCTAATATTGCATGCTAAATCTACAACACAAGCAGACCATTCTCTCCACATAAGGCTTTCATCATGAACACACAGCACTGCAACACTAATCAGAGCACATGAATGCACCAGATCTTTCATCTCCTTCACTCTTCCCATACGATCCCTGCTCCAAAAACCACCCAATTGCCTAATCTTGAACTTCAGTTGAGAAAAATAAAAGCATTCTTGCACCAAGATGACACTGCAGAGAGAGAAGGCAGAGGATTCACTAAAAGCAACCCAAAAGGAACAGGGCATGAAACATTGAGTTCACTAGTAGAGAGCATCCCGTGTGAACACAAAGATATCTTCCCTGAGAAAGGAAGAATCTCAGCCAAAACAGTGGGAATTTGTTTCCAAAGTGAAGTCCTAATAGTGTGTGAGATTTATACCGATAGCTTGCTATAAACTTGACTTGACTGCTCCGATACCCAGCACTGATTTGGTGCATATGGCTCTTAACAGAGAAGCTTTAGTTTCAGCTACAAACCAGCAGACATTTCATAAAATAACCCAAATTAAGCAGACAGGAAAGAAAACACTGCCCCAATGATGTCGATGTTTAGTTTTAAAGAATATGGGTATTATGCTGGTTAATGGGCTTCTCTTCTTATAAAATACGATGAAGTAAAAGAATATTGTACATAAATAGTTACATCAGGGACAGTTTTGTTAGAGGTAGCCATGTTGTTTTATCCCGTGCTGATTATTTTATTATTAAATCATTAGCTTAGATGCATAACTTTACCATCATTGAAAAAAAATACAAGTACATTTAATATTAGAAATCAAACGGATGTCTTACCTAGGCGCACATAGAGAACACCAGTGGCTGAGATGACCTTGAGTGTGTTTGAGGCTACGCATTGGTAATATCCAGTGTCAGTAGTGTCCAGATCCTGGATGCGGAGTTTTGACCCAGACTCTGTTTTGCGGATCGAGATGCGGCCCTGTTCCTGCACGACAGGTGCGTCATTCTTTAACCATTTGATGGAAGGCCGTGGGTTACCTGCCACTTTGCAGTGCAGAGTGGCCGTCTGGCCCTGCATGATAGTCATATTGTTTGGAGGCTCCACAAATTCCAGAAAGTACCCTGAGGATGGAAGGAATAAAGTGAAGGTTTTAAGACACTGCAAACTATAACATTGTTAAGATTACATCTATACATGCATAGCTTGAATGGCAAAACCCTGTACCCTACCACAGAGTACAGAGACTAAATGACAACCCCTGTGGAGACACTGTGCAAAATGTAATTATTTGTCAATCAAATAAACCCATGGAACATCTTGACAATGTTGAACCACATACTGCATCCATCACAACAGCATGGATCCGTAGAAGAAGGTAACCAAGTGCTGAAGTGACCTTCCTGTGGTCCAGATTTTCACCAATAGAAACCATATGGCGTATCATGAGAAGAAAAACCTGGCACAGAAGACCCAGGACTGTAAAACTTCTAGAATCCAACATCGCAAAAGAATGGCACAACATTCCTCTCCCAAAAATTCAGCATTCGATCAATATCACTTTCCAGATATTTACATATCGTTGTTTTAAAGGTAACAGGATGTTACACAATGGTATACAAGACTTTGACCCAATTTTTTTTGTGTGTTGCTGTCATCAGGTTAAACATATTGTTCTATTACATGCTGCCCAGACATCACGTTATAAACTTAAACATATTATTCAAACTATGACAGATGCAAAATATTGCCCAGATGTCTGGGCCCAAAGTAAAACGAACGTCCAAGCGTCCAACATCTGCTCATATGCACGCCAAATCTTACTCTTCCATCATGTCAGGGTTCTGAAAAGCACCTCATCTTGTATGTCAGTGGAAGAAACTAAAAGCATTCTTACATTCTTACAAAAGATGAATTTGCATGGAGAGAGGAGTAAGAGCTTTACTAAAACCACTCCTAAAAAATTCCCTGGACCTGTGACATACTGCACAGACATCAAATGGTCTAAAATACCACCTAGGCATCAACACAGGGCACGATGTATACTGCATGTACAAACCTCAATCACAATACCCCAAATAATAATACACCCCACTCAATGCTTTTCAAAGATATGCAACATATGTGCATTCGCATGCATATCTGCATCCATGTCCTTCACATGCCACAAAATTCCAAAATGCAGACTTGGGAGTTTCAAGCCAGTGACCCTGCTTTTGAAGGGTCTGATCTTTCACAAAGCACAGAATTCCAGAGAGCGTGATCTGCCACATCTGGATTAAGAAACTGCTGTTTTTTTTTCTTAACCAATGAAACAAACAAGCTGTTCTAAGCAGCTCCATCTTGATAGCTGCAGGGTGGAGCATCAGGAAAGGTTATGTTGTTTTTCGCAAATCTGCAACAGCTTTTTTTTTACTTTAAGATATAAAAGTGCAAAGAAAATGACAACAGAATTGTAATAATATGCACAATAATTTCCCAGAGGAACTTTGAGTTGTTAGATCTTTACTAAACCAAAGGAAAGTATGATGATGGGGCGATGAGATTGATACACTCTCCACATGTGACAGGGACTAATGTGGTTTAATATACACAGAATCGAGAACGTTTAAATTCCTTCCAGAAAGAATCAGCACAGAGTCTCGCACAGGGGTGAGAGATGATGTATTAGAGCAAAGGCGACACCAGGATACGTGACTGAAGGAAGAAACACTTTCCAGTATCTTTGCTGTATTTTCTACAAGTACTGGTGGATCATCCCTCACATCCTTCTGCCTAAATGTGAACATGGTCAGATAGACAAAACAGAAAGTGGGTTTCAAATGCATCTCTAAAAATCTCATTAACATGGACAATTCTGGGTAACATGGACAATTCTGGGTAACATGGACAATTCTGGGTTCTTATATTTTACAATCAATCTTCTGTTCAATTTTACATAGAGTAGTGTTCAAAATAATAATAATTCCAATATGACAAACCAGATTACTTAGTGTTTTTGGTATAATTTATATTATGACATGATAAACAATGTACAAGTGGATGCAGTAGATTCTTAGAAAAGCAACAGACTCTACAATTATAATATTAATGCTCTTGAGTCAATGTGTTTGAATAAATAATTGAAAGAGGTGTGTTAAAAATAATATCACTATTAATTTATATTAGTGAGGTCGATCATTCTGTGAAGAAACGGATGCCAATCAGGGATTTTTGAGGATGAAGCCAGCACATGCTGTATATTGTGCATTTCTCTTTGAAAGGCAGAGAAATATGGGGCCGTTCGAGACATTGTTTAGAAGAACAGCATACTTCCAATAAATAGTTGATTGGAGAGGATAGACCTTGTAAAAAAGCACAAATAATGATCGACTGTTCAGCTAAAATGGTCGCCAATGCCTTTAAACAGAAAGCAAAACCAGAGACTTGGAAGAAAACAGAAGACCATTCGAAAGGGATGAAGAACTCAAGTTACCTGTGTGTACTGTGACAGATAGAAGATGCCGGTGTAAGGCTAAAGTCCTACTGTTAATGAAATAGACATGTACTAAAGCAATATGCCAAAGAACACGTCAACTGACCTAATGAGAAATGGAGAAACATTTTGTGGACCGATGAAAGTAAAATTGTTCTCTCTAAGAGCTGCAGACAATTCATCAGACAATCACCAAACTAAATTTAAGCCACAGTACACTCTGAAGACAGACGTTGCAAGCATTATGATATGGGAATGTTTCTCTTACTATGGTGCTGGGCCAATTTGCTGTTTACTAGGGATCATGGACCAGTTTGCATATATCTAATAACTTGAAGGTCATATTTGAAAAATAAATGCCCTTGAAAAGGGTATTTAACAAGACATGACCCCAAACACACCAGTAAACAATTAAGGCAATGGAGTAGCCACCCCAATACCCGGACCGGAACTTGTCGGATAATATAAAAGATGCGGTTGAAATGAAATAAATTATGGGATGTAGTCAGAGTGTCCCGGGCTGGAACACCAGCTGACAGGTGCCAGAGATAGGCTTACTCCATGTAACACGGATGTAAAACAGTTAAAAAACTGTGTTTATAAAGCTA
The DNA here is from genome assembly GCA_028565295.1 of Aspidoras spilotus. Classification (NCBI taxonomy): domain Eukaryota; kingdom Metazoa; phylum Chordata; class Actinopteri; order Siluriformes; family Callichthyidae; genus Aspidoras; species Aspidoras spilotus. Next base: position 1,327,467 of record JAOUQV010000007.1, on the reverse strand, counting down.
AATATTAGGTTATTGATTCACATAAATGATTAATCATTAAAAAAAGAATGAAAAGATACATATTTTCTTCTAAATCATAAAGAAAGTGAGAGATACTGGATGGTAATCATTTAGACAGCCTGGGTTAGACAGGCGGGGCTGGTGTTCTTTGAAACAAGGATTATAATTGACTTATCAAGGCATCTCGAGAGGAAGGGTAAGGGGGAGGTTGAAGATGGTTGTGTTAACTGGTCAGCGTGTTATTTTAGCACCCTCCCAGGGATGCCATCAGCTGAATTCCTGCTGTTTCTTTACGCCAGTCTGAGATGGTGTGTGGGCGGCACTGGGACTGATGCATGGCCTCCGATAAGGCTGTCCAGCATCTGACGTCTCTGGTTGTCTGAGTTTCTGTTTTTGCCTTGTGCTAGAGTGGTCTATGTGGTCTATATGTAGGGAGCAACAGTGGTCCAGCGCAACTTCTTGCCTTGTTGGACAGGTTATATTTTGATGTAAATTAAGCATAAATCGCTTGATGTTGGCCTTGTTAAAGTCCCTTGTCACAATGAGGGCAGCACTAATGACCACTAATGGTATCATTTAGTGAGAATAGATCACTGGTCGGCAAACTTTAACCCCCAAAGAGCCATTTGGACTTGGGAGTGGGATTCTGTGTGTGTTCTTTTTTTTATGTTGTTTGTGTGTGTATACTGATTAAGTCTGTTTGTCTTCCGTGTCTCTATGTGTTAATTTTTTGTAAAAAATATTTGTTTCTCACAGCTGCTGGCTTCGGAGGATTTAAAGCGGACTGTTTAGCGTCGGAACTAGCAGCCACCTATCCCATTCCCTCTCCTGCTACGATCCTCACCTTATACCCATAATATGTTTTGTGCGCTCTTTGTCTGCAGTTTTTTGTGTTTTTTTTTTATTTTCTGTCTGTTCTTTATGTTTTTTGTACTGAATTGCTTTTTCTTAACTTTACACTTTGTATTAGCAACTATAGTGTGTATAAGTGCGACAGAGAAGATTTTTATTTTATTTATGTGATGAAATAGTTTGAACATTTTGAATTATTGAAAAAATAATAACAATAATAATAAAAAAAAACAAGCAAGACACCGAGCTGGAGATCTCTTTCAAAAGAATTTTCTTCAGATATTTTTATTTTTTTACATTTCTCTATACTTTGCCTACCTGAGGTTGAAAGTCTCGATAAATTGACAGCGTTTTGGTGGTTATACCGGCTTCCACGCTCATTTTCAGCAATAAAAAATAATAAAATATCATTTTATTTTAATATTTTAAGATCACAATGATCTTCCAATTGAGAACAAGCCACATGGAAAAAGCCACATGCGGCTCCGGAGCCTCGGGTTGCCGACCCCTGGCCTAGATCAATGTCCGAATACGCCTGTGGTGAAATATAAATGGCTATAATGATCACTGTAGAGAACAGAGGTCTTAGGATCACACCAGTTGTTGGACATGAAACACACCTCTACCTTTAGATTTTTAGCAATTGCCAATCCTGTCGCTTCAGAATTAAGAGAATGTTTCAGAAGGTTGCATGAATGATCTGGAATCGCAGGAGTTAGCCATGTTTTCATGAAAAAGAATTTTGCAGTTGCATATGTCCATTTGGAAGCAGACTTGACCTGTGATGTCGCACAGCGTATTATCCTAAGACTTATACACTGGCAGGCAAAATACCGGGTTCAATGAGGACAATGTACACGCTATCGTAGTCTCTTTTTCCCCCAAGTTTTGCTTATTGAGCTTTGTTTTTTTGAGAGGACGCTCGTCCCCTTGTTACGTCCTGCGTTTCTAAGAATCCCTGTCGGCCAAGCCAAACTGTTGCGTAAGACCTCAGAAAAAAGGCAAGGTGACCCAATTCTTAATTATAAAATTGTACTGTCATACATCATCATTGCCAGAGATGCGCTGGTGAAAGAACTAATAAAAAACAAAGTCAATAAAAATCACAAAGTACAGTCTGAGCAAAGCAGTCACAACCGCAACTGGTCTCACCTGCACCATCTTGATTAAAGGAGTCCATCACCAGGTGCACATTGCCAAAACTACAGGATATCTACTTCAGGCAGTGTAGGGCATGAGACAAATGGATTAGGAATAGTCACAACCCAAACCAAATGGTTCAAATTGTTCAAATGGTTACCCTCTGTTAAACATCTCCGCTTTATCAGAGTCAGGAATAAGGAGTTGACGAGGAGTTTTTTTAGCCTCAGACCATTCGTACATTAAACACTTAATTCAAACCACTCAGTTCAAGTCACTCTACTCTGACACTCTATGGATCAATGGCATTTCACTCTATGGATCAATGGCATCATACCTTCTACAGATTTATATATGACAAATAAGAACAAAACTACAAGTTGCTGCACATTAAACTATTCGATCAAAATCAAAGGTATTTTTTTGGCTTAGAAAACATCCATGATTAAAAGATAGAGAGGACAAAAAACAGGGAAAGGAAGCAGAAAATGAGGGAGAGAAGGGGCAGGGTCTGGTCAACCTCAGAGTGTGAATGGTATGACCTCAGGTCAGGAGAGGAGCCAGACAGAACTCAAATAAGCACTCCAGACGGGAGTACCACCCCTCCATCTTATCACCCAGACATTAGGACCCACTCTGACATTCAGCGTATTCTCACCAACCCCCAGTCCTTCCCAAACCTGGCTGAGGTTATGTCTCTGTGGCCCAGTTGCCCTTACCCACAAGGCCAAGCACATAGATGATAAAAACGAGCCATATATGGAAATACAACCAGCCTAGGTACGTAAACATGGGCCTGGGTTATATTAAGGCTTGTAACATGCCCAAACAATTTATAATCTTTCATTTAATTCGGTTAGATTCGAATATAAATGTAACTTTACTCTATTGCCAATCACACAATTGACAGAAGACTATAAATAGAAACTCAAACACAGCCGTTTTCATGGGCAGTTCTATAAAAGCTTCAGAAACCACTAGACCTGACAAAAATCGACAAGTGGTGACAAATAATGCCTCGGGATATTCCAGGGAAACATGTGCATTCGTGGAGAAAGGAAGTAGGAAAGAGGGGGGTGTGGAAGAAACACTTTAGAACTATAAACTGAACCAAAAACAGCACAAAGAGCAACCCGGAAAGCATAGAAGAGATAGAAAAAGTGGACACAAGTGATGCTTTGTACAACAGACAGGTTTTTACACGTTCTTAGCGATCTCTCATCGGGTGTGTATGTGTAGGTGCAAATGATCTGCTAACTGTCTGCTCTCTGCATGATTATTTACAGCTTTGATGTGCATGAGTGATAGACAATACATACACCACATTAACTCCGAGACTGCTACAACAGGTTACGGTATAATGGTTTATGTAGGAAAACTACAGGTGTGTTCATATAGAGTTAAATCCAGGAACATGGGAGAGTGGTTGAGAGTGCTGTCTGCAATCTGGGAAATTTCCGTGACGAGATTTCATATTTTCCTAGTGCCTGCAAGGTTCGTGCTGACATGTGTTACATGAATGTAAACTTAAGTATGAATGTAACCTTGTGACCCATATAACCTTTGTTCCTTTCAGAAATAGCAACATGTTCTACAAAGTTAATGAACATAAATCCCAGAATCTGTTTAAAATTAGATGCATCGCTCAATGGGCAA
>JAOUQV010000007.1:1274508-1286834 GCA_028565295.1 Aspidoras spilotus | reverse complement strand
GTTTATGTACAAACATTTTCCTCCACCAGCATCACGTAGTGACCTGGTCACTATTCTGATAGACGAATAGCTTAAAACCCTCTGACCACTGTGCAAGACATTTATGTGTCATTCCCAAGATGAACTGACGCTGTATTGAACACAACAGGAGGCCCTACACCGTACTAATAAATGTATATGTACAGTTGTATATGTACAGTTGTGTTTAAAATAATAGCAGTGTATTTAAAAAAAACTGATAAATTTACTAGCATTTAGCATTCATTACTATATGCACAAAGGGCCATGCACATTCAATTCAAAATGAAAGCATGAACAAAATGAAAACGAATGCTGTTCAAAAAAATAATAAAATGACAGCGTCTGCATATACATTTAGAAATATTTGCACATTTACAGTATAACCCGATTTGTTTACAGATCTGTTGATCACTGAACTAATTTTAGTTGTCAAACGTTATTGCTGATAACTGATTAACAATGGAGGCAGATAACATCTAAGCTGGCTGGACTACATTCCACAGTCCTTCTGCATTCATGGGTTTTACATTAAAAACAGAATTTTTTATGTCACTTCACAAATTCTCAATCGGATTGTGGTCTGGGAATTGGGCGGGCCACATCATAACATCATTCTTGTCCATCGGAAACAGGTGTTTTCTGCTTGCTGATGTGTTTGGGGTTGTTGTCCCGATTTCACTGGCATTTCTTCCATAGCAAAAGGCAGCATAATCTCTTCTAGTATTTACTTTTCTTTAAAGCCATTCCATCAGCTTAGGTTATATTCATGCCTAATCCAACTATTTATTAGTTTTATTATAAGTGAGTTTTATAGATAGTAATATTTGTTGTCTTCAGTAGATACAGTAATTCATGTTCATACATGTGGGTCAGTTCATTTTCTAGTCCACACAGCGATTCATTTTATTATATTCGCTCAGGTATCAATATCAGATAAGGTGTTTGAAGTAGGCAATTTAGCAGTATATGCTTCTTCTCCAGTATTCTAATATATTCAAACTGGTGCTTAGTATGCGATAAATGTGCCCAACTCCAAAGCATGAGAACATCCTCAAACCATTATGCTTGCACCTCCATGTTTCACAGACTTCACAGTATACTGCAGCTTGAATCAAGAGTTTGAGGTCGTCTGTGGCCTTTAGACCCAATAAAAACCATATTGCTCTCATCTGTCTGTAGAATTTTATTCAGGCTAGTCAATGTGTTTTTAGCAAACTGTAATCTTTAGAACATGGTTTTTTTCCAGCAATAGTACTTCACAAGGGTTTCTTGTAATCAGTTTGTGCTCACTTAGTGACCTGTAAAGTCACTAAAGATCTGGGGTTTTTTTCTGGAGCCGTTTTCCCCACCTTTAATGATTGTGATCAAATTTTTTATACTTCGGTACGATGTCTAGCATGACTCACTCACTAAAACCAATAGGTACAACATTTGTTGCCCTCCTTCTTTAACTAGGGGGCATAATTATGACCTATTTCTTCACAGAAGGAATAACTTCACTATTTGACCTTCATACCCTTTTCCCCCCCATGTTGTATTAATTTTTTTAGCAAAATCAGTAATGAAACATATTAGTAAATCTTAGACAGCTATTATTTTGAGCACAACTGTAGTTCTTCTCCAAACTCTGTCTGTCCACAGATATGAAAGTGCAAGACTTCATGCGAGACTGTTATAACAGAAAAGCGGACAAAGCACATGTGACGAGCAGGTATCCACAAACCTTTGTATTTGTGCTTTTCCATTGCATAATCCTTATTCGTCTTGGACCAGCTTTGGCTTTTCCACTTGACATATCTGGTTCCGGGTATGGGCCCAAGAGACCCAACTAAGGGCTAAATGGGCGTCTTAATGTAATAATATTTTTATAAAAACTTTTCTTTTTGATTAAAAGTATTGAATTGAATGTTTTTACCGTAGTTGTCAGAGTAGATTATAGACAGAGAACTAAATTCTGGTCAAAACCTGTCATTTTCTCATTTTAGGCTGTTTTCCAGGTTACTTGTAACACGAGTACTCTTTCTAATAGATACAGAACTACATAGCTGGTATTACGTGACCGTACAGGGATGTGCTTCCACTTGAAGGGCATTTGGTAGAACTTTTGGTACAACATTCATTTGCGTTTAATCTGATTTTTTTTTTAGCTAGAATGACTTACCCTTGCAGTGATTTGTGGACATGTTTACACTTTTCTCTGAGGATGGTAAAAATTTCTGAAAAAAGAGGAAAAAAAAATGAAGAAGAAATAAGATACAGGATTAATCACTAATAACTCATAGTGATTAGTTTAGTTTGGACATCAGTATTCAATTTATCCCAGTAAGTTGTGGAGACATGATAGTTATAAACCCCAGAGAGGGTTAGAAAACTACATATCTACAGAATTGTTAAATTTTTGCACGCATTTACAGTCACTTTAAGAATAAATATAATCTTAAACGATTAAGATATGAAAATTTTAACACTTGAAAACTTTTTTCTTAATGCTGCTCCTGAGTTTCTGGTTTATCCACCAGTCTTTTTTACAAGGTGTTTGTAGGAGCTTCTGAAAAGTTCATCGTACATGCAAGGAGACCAGTAAAGCACCTTCCAGCAAGCCTTAGATTATGCATTTAAGAATATACTTACCCATTATCCTGTTCTTCACAGAGTGTGTGGATAAAAAGTAAGTAGCTGGTTAGCTAAGTTGACATTTTGATCAAACGCTAGCAATAAGTTTTATGTATGCTGGTCATTGTAAACACTAGTGCCGGACACTTAGAAGCCATTTATAGCCATCTATGCAGATAGTCCATTTTTACCTAAATTACTATATAATTGTGTGATTATACTCCTGGATTAATATATAGATTATTATATTTTCAGAATTATTTTGGGGTCTCTCTTAAGAGAGCAATATGGTAATGCGAGTGACACGCTAATTTAACCACTGGATATTAACCAGGTTGGTTCATGATTGGTTAACTCAAGTTAGTTGTTTGCACTCTGTTAACTCTAATTGGAAATTCAGAAGTGCAAGCAGCTCCTCCTATTGGTCACATGATTTTAGACCCTCCTCTCCTTATAGGCTTCTATATTAAATTTATGAAGTTCACAGGTTCAAGGGCCATATTAATTTATAATGGAGTTCAATGGGAGAGCAGAGTAGGCAATCCTCCATGCAGTAATTTTTGATTGCATTAGGGGGTGGTGTATTTTGATAGAGAGATTATTTGTTTTAATTTACAAGATTACTTAATTTTTCATGTTTTTATTCATTTTAAAGAGGTTGGTCTTTCTTTACCTTAATGGGTGAGCCTCCTCTGGTGCATGCAAATAAACTACTTGGTTATTTAATAATAATAATACTAAATAAATGATTCAGTTGGCTTCATCTGATTCCGATTCTACTAAACCATTCTTTAGGATGAAGAACCTGACCATATCCATTATATAATGTACTATTTTTCCCCAATATGTTTATATATGCACAGTTCTCATCCCAGAAACACTTTCTCCTTTCTATTGTTTCCATCCTTGTTATTTTAAATGACTCGACTCCCTCCACAAGACTCGACTCCCTCCAAAGAGCCCCATTCCCCATTCTTACTGCACACTGATTCATTGCCCGTATTTACAAAGTTTTGTTAATAAACAGAACTTAAATGTTAAAATAATAAATGTTTTTTAATTCACTTTATAATAGTTAGTTTTTTTTTTGCAAAGTTAACACAAATAATTATGAGAGCGGTTGAAAGTTGGTCTCAAATACTAAACTATTTCTGGACAATCCTTATCAAATAGTTCTTATATAATCCAAGAACAGTTTCTAAATGCATGTTTCTATAAAAATCCTGGGATGGGTCTGCAGTCTCTTAGTTAAGAGTCCCTTCTTAGTTAAAAATATTTTTGTAGCTTTTATAAGAGTTTCACATATGGTCCAAATCAGGAATATATCGGTGTTTCTTTCGGTTTGAAGTCGTTCCAGATGAAAGTTTTTATAGTGGAATGAACCCAGTAATCTGATGTTTAAAGAAAACTTTCATTAATCTGCTGGCTGCTCCCCTCTTCTGATAATATTTTGCTTTTTAACAGCTTTTGTGTGCCCTGTTAAATAAAGAAACATGAAATATGTCTTGGCATGAAGATTTAATGCTAGAGGTGTGTGTTTCTTTTTTTACCGGGGTCCTCCTCCATGATGTTGAGGGCCTCAATTGCAGCAGTGGCCAACATGGGTGGAAGAGAGGCTGAGAAACAGTAGCCCTGTCCAGATAAACGCTAACACGCATACAAACACACACACACACAAACGTAACAGATCGGTGAGAAATAATATGTGATGGCTCAGTTTCCAAATAAAAGATTCTTCCTAAAGATGTCCAAGTATTACATTAATTCAGAGCCAGAAAATAAAATAAAAGTGTATCCAAAAGTCACCACTGATCTAATGCTTCTTCCTCCCAAACAATCTGGACTGCATAAAAGATACCTCATAGATGGTCATTTTGCATTTAGCTTGGTTTCAATTTCAAAGCACACATGTATTCAGTTACATCCACTGCTTTAAAGCATTCGGATGATGATGATGATGCATACTTGAAAATTGACAGATTTATGCACAAGCTGTTTCAAATCTCACACGGTTCCAAAATTAAAATTAAATACATCAAATCATCGAAACATTTAAAAAGAGTCATAAGCCTCAGATACCTGGTGATCGATCACAAATGATCGTCCACAGCAGAAACCACCGATTGACGCCAGTGCATTCTCCATGTTGGCACTTATGAGGTCAATATCATCTATCTGGATACAGTAAAATCACAGCATTAACACGTGTCAGATGTAAAGCAGCGTACACTTTCGAAAGCCGGGAACTTCTTGTTAAAAATTAAATTCAATGGAAACTTTCAGTACACGCGGAGGTGCGAGGGGTGGGGTCTTAAGCTCTGGTTGTTTTCTCATAAGCCCCAAATCTATAATAAGCATCAAAAATTTATTGCCATTTCCTATTAGTAATCTCTGGTGGAATATCACTGCCTGTAAAACTCAGAGGAAATATGTCCAGTTGTTCCGACACAAGAGATTTTGTTGTGCTTCATTAATCATGTCTCATCAGACAAGTCTGGTAATAGGCATGTTATGGTAATAACCTGTATAACACAATATAAAAGGTGATAGATTGCACATTATAAATGTTTTTTTTTTGCCAGTTTTACTAATAAATCATGTTTTTGGTTATTTTCTGGTTATTATTGCATAGCCAGGTTTCTCTCCTTTGCCATATCTGAGCCAATTTCCACTTCAAAGCTCATCACTTTTTGGCCCTTTTTAAAAAAACATTGTAGAAACAACCACACCGTCTGTTCCACGACAACTCGTATGTGTGTTGCAAGAATGCTATACATTTACTATAAAAAATCAGTTTCGTACCATTTTTAAGGCAAAAGACAAGTTAAAAATGATGGTTTTCTCCATTTGCATTATAACAGCTGTAATATACAGGTGCATCACAATAAATTAGAATATCATTCAATACAAACATTATATACATTTTTCTGATTTGGGGTTGTATTACTGACATTTATAATGTATGACATGCTCATAAATCGCAACACTTGCTACTCACATTAACTCCAAAATGCTCAGTGACACCCCGGCCATGTTCTCCCAGCACACCGAAAGACATGCTTTCTTCCAAAAAGATGCGCACTTTATACTTGTACTTCAGATTCACCTGGAGATTGAGACACCCAGTAAAATCATTCTACTAACTATGCATCATTTATATAAACAAACAATTGACTCCATATGTTTGAATAAAGCATAAATATTCTGCTGCTTTATATCAATTCAATTCAAGATGGATTAACATCACCACAAGAAACTACTGTACTTCAGTTATATTTAGATATATTTATATAATTATATGCATTATGGTTGGGCAAAATGACCTCAACCCATCATCATGATTTGATTATACAACTAATTAATGTTTTTGTCATAGTTAACTATTATAATCGTGCTAAAGTATTAAGGCTGAGATATTTTTTCCTAATACAACAGTTCATATCTATCATTTAAAAATAATTCTAGGAAACAATTTATCGAATATTTTGAGCAACTGTAAACAAAAGCACATCACTTGAAATAAATGTCTTATGTAAAAGGTCATATTTTATTTATATATTTATAGTTTAACATCATCCTCAGCACCAGTGTCTATTATAATGACAGGAACACGGTCATTCTCTTACACAAGTCTTATATCATACACAAAGTCACATATCAATACACAAGTTAGTGACAATTTAGCATTTCCAATTTAACTAGCATGCATGTCTTTGGGCTGTGGGAGAAAACCCACGCGAACACGGGGAGAACAAGCAAACTCCACACAGAAAGCCACACCCGGGGATTAAACCCGGGTTCTCTTGCTGTGAGGCCACAGCACTATCCACTGTGCCGCCACAGTTGTGTAAAGCACACAACAACTGGACTCTAGGGCAGTGGAGATGCGTTCTCTTGAGTGACAAATTGCGCTTCTGATGGATGTGTCTGGGTTTGACGGTTGCTAGGAGTATGGTTCTTGTCGGTAAGTGTAAAGTTTGGTAAAGGAGCAATTATAGGGTGGGGTTGTTTTTCAGGAGCTGGGCTTGGGCCCTTAGTTTTAGTGAAAGGAACTCAGAATGCTTCAGCATACCAAAGCATTTTCAGGAATTTCATGCTCTCTACCTTATGGTAAACGTTTGGAGCTTCTTTTTACAACATGACTGCACCAGTGCACAAAGCAAGATCCATAAAGACACGTATGACGGGGGTTGGTGTCGATGAACCTGACTGGCCTGCGTCTTAACCATCTTTGTTATGAATTAGAACATCGACTGAGAGACAGGCTCTCTTGTCCAACATCAGTGTGTGACCTTACAAATGCGCTTCCCATTCCCACAAACACACTTCTTGTGGACAGCCTTTCCAGAAGAGTTGAAGCTGTTCTAGCTTTAAAGGGTGGATCGCCATCATATTGAACCCTATGGATTAGAATTGGGATGGCACTTAAGCTCATGAGAGTCAAAGCAGTTGAGCAAATACTTTTGACAATATAGTGTATACATATACAATAGAGAACATTTTTAGATAATCTCTCCAGGTGGGAAACTGCACATATTCCATCACATCACTAGATGACAGACAATCTGGTGTCTAATCTGAGGCATGCGGAATAGGACCAACTGCAATATCAGAATGTATAATCCTTCCCTGTGATTGACTACTTTCAAGGATTCACATTTTATTCAACACTGACCGGCCATATTTTCCCTTCATGCAAGATTCATTCTTAGTAAAATGTTGGACCCATTTTTCCTTAAAAAATGCCTTATTCTTCACGGCATACTTTTAACATAGATGGTATTTTGCATTACTTGCTTGTAACTAGTGGTTATTTAAGTTATTGTTGCCTTTCTATTATCTTTGAGCCTGCCCATTTTCCTCGGACCTCTTAACAAGGCATTTTTATCCACATAACTGACCTCCCTCTGTATATTTTCTCTTTTTCAGACCCTTTTCAGAAAACCAGGTACATCAGCAGTTTCTGAAATACTCATGCCAGCCTGTCTGGCACCAAGAGACTTACATTACATTCTTCCCCATTCTGATGCTCGGTTTGCACTTCAATAAGTTGATTACCTCTACATGATTGAATGCCTCAAGTTGTGGCTTTATGATTGGCTGATTAGATATTTGTGTTAATAAGCAATTGAACAGGTGCACTTAATAAAGTGACCAGTGACTGTATGTCCAAATAAAGTTGTTAAATTAAAAAAAAAATAAAAGAATTGAAAGCACTTGCACCTGACGATAAGTTATTAATAATGCGTGTTTATTGTTGTTTCCTGATTAATGTCATCTTCAGCATCAATAGCCATTTTTAAAGTAACAGGAGAATGAATACGTAATAGAAATCCATATCTGTTTATATCATTTTAGCAAAAGATTTTGCTAAATTTAAATACACTAAGATTAGGCGATATCAAAACTGTACTGGGTGGTCCAGCTGTTCGTGTATTTTCCCTGTGGCCCGCAGTACAAACATTCGGACACCAGTGTTCTACTGGAATCATACAAAGTCCTCTTTATTGATTTCACAATCAACTCGCATGCATCTGAAATCAAAACAGTCCTACAATTTAATATAGAATTTCAAACTTTTCCTTCCTCGATGAAGTGATTCTTCAAGATGGTTTCATTTAGGGTAAACAGTTTAATTAAAGGTAATTTCCTCCTAAGCATTTCGACTTGCCGTGGTTCACTGTTCCACAACTGGGTATGTTTAAGTTAAAATATACAGTATGTGCGCACGGTTTGTGTCTGACTACTTTCCGGAGACATGATCAGAACCATAACTTATGATATAATTACACAATCAGATTAACTTTCTGGTTTCATGGTAGCTTATATTTAACATTTGCAAGTTGATAATACTGCTGATAATATTTAACTAGTGTTTCAAATATTGCATACATTTTAAATCCCATAGAGTCTCTAGAGATGGCTCAGGAGTTAAGGCCCCACACTGTGCTGCAGAGAAAGATTTCACTGTGCAGTGTGTGTAAGAAAAGAAAAGACTTCTATTTCTTTTTAAAATACATTTAATTCAGTACGCTCATAAGGCGCTGAGCAGTCAGAAAATTATGAGAAACTATGCAAATACATTCATATATATATTTAGACAACACATCACTTAGACCGTACTTTCCTAATAACTAAAATGGATGCTGTGTTTACAATAAGAGAACTATTGCAGCAATAGAGATTTAGTGTGTTGTTCCCAAGCCTAAAAGTGTAAAGATAAAAGTACAGCCCTCAAGTAGAAACCTCAGAAGAAAATGTGTGAATGCAGAGTCCATGTGTGTACCTTTAAGGACGTTTTCACAGACAAATGAAGCCTTAATCTGGCTGGTACGGGACAAAGGCAGGATATTGTGAAGTGAGGGGGAAGGGCCTCAATCTTAAGCGCATGCTGTTTAGTACAAAGCATGGTTATGGTCTTATATATCTTGTTTTCTTCAACTTCAACCTGCTTGAACATGCCTAGAGCACCATGCATAATTGGGTGGCAGCTAATTTTTCGCACAAGCAAAATAAAGGAAGTATTATATTATGAACCAAGATGACATTGAGAGATTTATAAGAGCACGATATGTAAGGAAAAGTAGTTAGCTGCTATACTGGCGCTTATAAGTTTGGACAAAATGAGAAAAATATTCTAAAATTCAAATGTTGATTCAAGAGGCAAGCAGCAAACTAGTGAGACAAACTGATGAAGCTGCAGCAACAGACATGCTTGTTGAGTCTGTCCTCTGATGACTGCACGATGTATTTAAAAAAAAAAAACGGGATCAAATTGCTATTAGCCAGGTGTTCCTAATTCAGAGATCACCAAGTGACTTTAAAAGGAATTGTATTATTTTATTTCTTTTTAAATTTACGCATTCACATTTCAAAATGACCTTGAGTAAAGTTGTACTGACCCCAATATGAAGAACAAACATGTTTGTCCAACATGGCAGAGACATTGGTTTTTGCAGAACAGCCCTGGCTGGCTGTTAGAAAGTCCTACTGCACTCAAAGGTGCGACAATGAGCTTCGCCATTTTGGAGTCGCAATTTGGTGTGCCACAACAATCATATCAGCTGAAACCTAGATCTGGTGTGTCTGTTAAGTAGAAACTCCCATTTCCTTAAACGTGTATGAGGTGAAACCGAGAGGCCAACTTACAGTAGGTGCGAGTGAAGGCATGTAAATTATTAACATGAGCTGGCTTGCTGGAGCATATGAGCATCTGTGTATGCACAGGGATAATTCACTAAACTACCATGCTCTCGAGCATCTGCTGCTCTGAATCTGAGAGGGTTTAGTTTAAGCACAAGCAGTAGTAAGATAGCACAAATTAAGGATTGCATCAGGAGAAGAAATATCCGGAGGTTCATAGTGACTGAGCTCAGGAGGGTGCAATAGGGATTTCCTCTTCAGCTGCTTGTTGCCAAATAACAAAGCCTGAACAGTTGCAAGGGCAGGATCCAAACTTCACACTGTTAAATCCCCCCCCCACAATACTCCCTCCTGCTAAGAAGCAATTATAAATGTCTATGAAATGGACAGTATGACCAAAAAAATGGTTGTGCCTGTCTGAAATTAGGATGTATTTAAAAGTTGATATGTTATTTTCATGTTTAATTTGTTCCATGAAGACAGCATGCCAGTGGTTATTGTCCACAGAATGATCACTGGATAATCTGTCAGGTGGCATATGATCACGGTTAGAGTCCCAATTTGGTGGTCCGGTTCTCATATAGGGTGTTTATCCATAGCTAGAAAATGTTGCCTTCTGCGTTAAAGAGAGTGACTGCAGACAGACAGATCAAGCCTTGGGCAGTGCCACAAGCGCCTGAGCAGCAGCTGCACATTTTAGTAGTTCCCGTACCTGGGTATTGTGTGTGTACCAAGAAGAATCATAAAAAACTTCGCCTTGAAAGCCACACAGCAGTCGGCTAAGTGTGGCTAATTCAAGATGCAAGTATCTAACTAGAAAGTGCAGTTCCTACAGAAACTGTGATGTGTCAATTTTATGACTATTTCTACTTTATTTATAAAGTAATATACATATATTTTTAAAATATTTTATGGCATTTGTAGCCAAAGCAGTTATACTGACACGTGTGTGTGTGTGTGCGCACATGCGCTTTTACATGAGTGCGTGCTATGTTTCTGTGTATGACAGACATGTCTCTGTCTTCAATGCTTTGTATCTCAAAAACTACAGTAGGTCGAAAAAAGACATTTGTAGATTTATAATAAAAAAAAATTAAGTTATAATAAAATGTTGCCTCTAAATGAACATTTACAATGTTTTAAATACGATTTCACATTTAAAACAGGAGAAAATTAGGTGAAAATAATGCTGATACACACTGAACATTTGTGTATTTTCTTCGGAAAATGTGTCACCTATCACTTAACCGAGACTTTTTTTTCTGAGAGAGGAGACCTAGCTCTTCTTTATATGAATTGACCAATAAATGGCAGAGATAAGACAGTTTGGAAAAAAGGTAAAATCAAACATGTTAGTATCGGTTTTGTAAAAATTTAACATGGAGGTCTAAGGGGATATTTAAGGAGGAGGGTCTGATCAAATAATCATAACTCGATAAGGAATGTATTAACCAATTAGATATTTATACAGCTTATTTATAGAGACCCGTGTCCACAATTAAAATTTCTACATGAAACAATAAGATTATGAGAGAGTTTCGAAAAGTTGTGATTAATTAAACAGGTCTCCTTTTTAGAGTAGATCTAGGGTGCTTTGATCTTGTATATTACAGGGTGTGAATTTCAAGAGTGCTACAGAGTGAAATCAATCTGTAATTTGACTTGACGTGTCAGGCTGGAACCAGGTTCGATCATGTCAAATTTTGTGTTTCTAGCTCAAAATGGACTGTCATGGCAGTTTGAATATCTCTGCAACATGAAGATGATGGGAAATTTTGGGCACAAAAACGGGTACAGCGGGCACCTGGTTAGGGATTTCTCTTATCTTTAAACATGCACACTTCGCACATACATTCTCAGTCATTTCGATATGTGACCCGTGTAATCCCTCATTAACTGTAGGAGCAGAAACATGTGTTTAAGTGGGTGGAATAACAATAATAAGAAGAAAAAGAACAATATGTGTGTTTGCAACACACAATTAGCATGGCATTCCCTGATGTCTGCACGCTATAATTAAAAAAGGGTGGACTAACCAATAATAACCAGGTCTTCCTAATCCAGTGATTGCTCAGTTTACATTAGAGGAAATAAACCCCTGCCTGCTCCACTAACTGAAAATATGCAGTCTCTCATGTTCCACATTGCTATAGGTGTGACAAAAACTGAAAGGTAAGCCAGCAGCATTATCGTTTGTTCCATAGCCAGTGTTTCTGTTTACACTTCTTTTGGGATGGTCACATCACTAAAATAAACAAGACGCCCAGCAAAGCAAAGTTACACAAGTTCCCTATTAGCAGGACATGCAATTGTTAAACATTGCATGAGGAAATTAAAAAGCGGCATCCAACCTCGAACATTAAATCATAGTCTTAACACAGAATTTGCAAAAATGGTGTGCTCCTTAATAATATTTACTATTTTGGTCAGTATATTACTAAACTATGTAACTTGGGGCAGTCATAGGCTTGCGGTTAAGGAACCAGCCTTGCGACCGGAAGGTCCCTGGTTCAATTCCAAGTACCGACAAGTCATGGCTGAAGTGCCCT
>JAOUQV010000007.1:1219495-1230390 GCA_028565295.1 Aspidoras spilotus | reverse complement strand
ATATATATCTGGTATATTCAGAACTAAATTTGATGTGAGAATAACAATAAACAGATGTTTATACCACATGCAACTCTGGAGTCAGGATCTTGGGAAAGATAGGCGTCCAAAACGGCATCACTTATCTGATCACACATTTTATCTGTGGGTGAAACAGACGACATAACTTTTGCTTCTATTTAGTGTTATATAATCAATAGCTAGATATACATCAGAGCACTAAATAGAGTCATTTCATAATGAACATGGAAAATCCTATTAGACATATCTGGACATGACTGGACATGACTGGACATGTCTGAATGGATATTTTTTAAGTTATTAGAATTTGTTTTAGAACTGAATTAAATACATGTATTTATACAAGTAACTTATGTATTAGGAAATGCTGGTTTGATTATTATTATATTATAACACAACAGCCTTTAAATTCGGTCTTATACACATTATAAAAAAAGAGACTCACCAGAGTGACCCTCACCGACAGACTCTGATGTAAAAAGGAATGTTCTTCCTGGTTTGTTATAACCCGTATTATTCATTATGGAGGGTTTGTTCTTGTGCTTCTTCGTTGCAGGAGGACAAGCAGTACTAAAGACACTTTACACTGAGACAGGTCTAAATTCTCTCTGATGGGCGTGGCTTATTGTAACTCGAAATATCAAGATATAACTGCAGTAACAAATTACATAACCAATGTGTAGAGGAAATAATACAATAATACACTGGAAAAGTTCAGTTGTTCAGTAAAGACCACACACACTTTTGTGATGTTAATATAAAAGAAATTACTACAGTATAATTCATTGCTTTTTGGTCAGTAATATATTATATTAATATAATAATATCATATTATTTTACTTAACCATCTCAAAGATGTATTATTTTGCAAATGATTACAAAACTAAAAAAGTAATTGCACATGGTACAATGAGATTAAGTATGCAGGTTTCTTACCAAATTCTATAAAATAAGACATGCAATAAGACATTCACCGCCATTGCCGTAGCAGAAGATAAGCTGAATAAGCATCCCAATATTTTGTCAGCTGTTGCAGCCCCTGGGAGTCAAATCAGAGTTACAAATCCTTCTGGGTTAGTAATACCAGACAGCTAATAAGAGATACAAGCACAAATATTTCATTTGTACGCAGAACTTTGAGCAGCGTTAGAGGATGGCTTCATATGACATTCATATTCAACTCTAAGTACATTTGATGTTCCATCTCTGAATTGAGGGAATGATTTTTTTAAATATTTTGGCTTTTCCTTGCCACCAGGGGTCGCCATAGCAAAGTCACTTACATTATTGGCACTTATGCAAGATCCTGACGCAATACTCACCCTTTCGGGCTTAGGACCAGGAAATTTTAGTGTCTCCAATTCATCAAGCATGCATGTCTTTGGACTGTGGGGGAAACCGGAGAACCCAGAAGAAACCTAGGCAAAAACGGGAAGAACATGCAAATTCCAGACAGAAATTTCCTAGGTCGACTCACCTGTGGATAGAACCCGAGTCTTTCTTGCTGTGAGGGGACAGCACTACCACTGTGCCACTATGTTACCCAAGTGTTGAAATGTATACACAGATCAGCATTAGAAGCACCAGCCACCAAAACAACTCTGACATGTAGAGGCACTACAAGAGCTCTAGTATGCTGTAGTATCTGCCATCATTATATTAGTAGTCGATCACTTTAGGGATGCAATGTAGAGCAGCTTTTCATGTTCCTCAAACCAGTCCTGAAATTTTTGTGACAAGGTTCTTTATCCTACTGAAAGAGGCTACTGCTGTTATACACTTGTGTTTTATGTAGTTGGTACATGTCAATATAACATCAGTGTAAATGTCAGAACCCAAGGTTTCCCTGCAATGTGAATCATTAGACCTGGCTACCTTCTTTCATTGGTCCATTGTGCACTTCTGATGAAAAGTACAATTGGTAGGAGGATGTTAGATATGGAGTTGCCAGGTAGGAGGCAGAGAGGAAGACCAAAGAGGAGATATATAGATGTAGTCAATGTAGACATGCAGGTAGTTGGTGTGAAAGCAGAAGATGCAGAGGACAGGGTGAGGTGGAAAATATTGACTCGTGGTGACCACTGATAAAAGGGAGAGACTAAAACAAGAAATATAATATATATATATAATATCTGTATGTATCCATATTATGGCCCAGCCTGTATTTTCAGACCCAATTATAAACAGGATCAGTTCATAGGCAGTACACTGGTATATTTTGGAAAGTGTTAAGAAACTGGGGAACATAAAAGAACACGTGCAAACATATATATAAAATATAAAATACTGCACAGAGTAAATAATTCAAGCACAGGAACAAATCACAAAGTACCAGCATAACAACGAGGACTTTTATTTAAAGCACTCATACTTTTACTTCTTAAAAAAAAAATGCTGAACATTTATAACCGCACAATTGTTTTATAGCATCGGCTACAGTTACACCAAACATTCAAAATGGGGGACAGATTATGCCTTGCAAGTATTTCATTATTTAATGTTACACCTTTGTAACAATGCTAAACATGAGTGTGTGACTGGCAAAGCAAAATTATTGTATTTACCATTAAAATGAATTAAGAAATGGATTGTGGTGCATTGTTGCCATATTCTTACAAGTGGCAGATTGAAACTTCTTGCTCTTTTATTACGTTCCACTTCTTTATTATCTTTGTTAACAATACTCTGATAAGGATAGTGGCCTTTGCCCAGTCATATGGGAACAGAACACATACTTCATCAGCTGCTTGACTTGCATATGCTAGGTCTGACCTGAATGAATGACTGACTTGAGATCAGTAGGCAGCAGGCAGTTAGTTATCTAACACTTGCTAATGTACATTCGGACTGGGAGGGGTGGCCTTGTGTGCAAATGAGGTCTGAAACCTTCCTGCCTGTTTGCTCAGACTCGTCTTGTTGCTCGCAACAGCCCGGTATACAAACTATATCCTGTTTCTGTTAAGCAATGGTAAAGACGTTGTGATAATACAACTTTGGTGGTGTTAAGAGATTTTGAGCACAGATCTTTTGAACCGGGAGTGGACAAGTACGAATATGGTAAGTGGAAACATTTACTTATTTTGTTTGCTTTGTGTCTCTGCACTTATTTGCTTAAAAGTTAAAACCAACCTGTTAGCGCTGATGATGAAGAAAAGTCCCTAAAATATCAATAGAACAGTATACATTTACAGCTGATGTGTTATAAAAGTATGAATACAAAGACGAAAAAATAAGAAGTTACACTGGTCATGTTAAAAGCTGTAAAATTTAGGTGATCATTCAAGAGGAAGTCCATGGTCCACTCCGGATGTAAGTAAAGTCAAAAGTCAGCAAGATGTCAGCACTGGAATTTCACAGCTTGCAAAAAACAACCATATTTTGCTGAGAGTCCACACAAATTTTATTACTGATCTGGGTGATAGTGTTAAATTGTTCGATAACTGTTAGAAACATATCAGGCACAGGACACGTGACAACACTGACAGATGAGAAAAGATATAAACAATACATGTATACAATATAAAATGTTTGCAATTCTTATGAACCTATATTTTATTCACAACCGGACGTTCAACATATAATGAGATTTTTTACTATTTCTTTAAAAATACTCATCTTAAAAGAGTTGGGACATGGCCATGCTTACCCTTGTCACATACAGTATGAAGAGATATTCTTCTATAGATTCTCCGAGGCTATTGTGTAATGTAGATATTGGGATATTTAAATATTCACCAATTTTATGCTGATGTTTTATTATCAAGGCTTACTGTTCCAGAATGTAGTTGCCTCTGTCCCAACTGTATTAGATGCAATGCTGCAATACATTTTAAAATGAGCCCTGGCTTTGTCAGGAATTTTTTGTTTTTATTTACATTTTACACAGCATCCTATTTTTCAGAACATTATTAATATGTTTGTGTGTGTTTAAGTATGTATTTTTTTTATTATCAAGTCAAGATTAACTGAAACGTCACCTGTCATTGGCTTTATATTCTTTGGATTCCGTCTAGGCTGAGCACGGTGAACAACCCCAAGGCTCCAGTAAGCTTAATCAAGTCCAGGAGCAGGTCAATGATGTCAAAGTTATCCTTAAAGACAACATAAACAAAGTGTTGGAGAGGGGCGAGAGGCTTGATGACCTAATCGAGAAAACAGACGATCTGCAAGCCAGTGTAAGTTACAAATCACAGCTTATGCCTATAGATCAAGACGACCAATGTATGTTGAATCTGTCTTTACTTACCATAATTATATTCACATTCACCCTTTCTTCTTTATTGCATTACATTCTTATCCAGGCCGACTCATTCCAAAAGACTTCGACACGAGTTTCCAGAAAGTTTTGGTGGAAAAACACAAAAATGATGATTATCATTGGAGTGGTTGTGTTCATTATTGTGCTGCTCATCGTTCTTTTGGCAACTGGAGTGATTCCTTCATAACATGGTCACGTTTATTATTAACTGTAATTGAGAGGAAATTAGATTAGCACATATATATTTATGCTTTCTGTTGATAATATTGTTGCTAGATTTACTGAAATGTTGTAAATATAATAAAAAGACGTTTCTCTGTAAAAATGTATATTATTAAATAGATGGTGTACTGACGGTTGCAAGAGTTTATTAGCTTGAACTTCTTCCATTTCATTTTTATCTTTTACTGTACATGCCTGAATGAAATTATTTATTTCCAACCTCGAGACATTTGAAACAATACAGTAGTAAAGAAGGAAGCATGGTTATGATTGTGTCAACTATTTTAATCCACCTAACCTATTAATGGTCCAATCTCTGTTTTGAAATGTTCACTACAGGGGTGCCCAAGTTTTATTTTTAACCGAGGGCAACATACTGTATGTAAAAATGTACTGTGTTGACAGACCGCTTCCTACAGATTATGTATATTGCCCTGTAGCTGAATAAAAAAAATCTAATATGTGAAATTTTCTGCACTCCCCGTCTTGGATCTCTTTCATTTTCATATGTGGACAAATTCTTCTGTGCTTGCTCATTCGGTTAAATAAAGCTGTCTTTCCAAAACTAATTTGTTCAGGGAGATTTACTTAAAAAAAAGGGGGGGGGGGCAAATATTCTCTTGCAACACCCATTAGGATAAAGCAGTCTGAAACAAAAGTACATAACATACTGTATATGCAATTCAGTGCATGGAACCCAAACCCTAGAACATTTAAGGATTTTCTCGCGGGGAAAGATAAATAACTGCAAACTTTTACAGATAATAACACTCTTGGAAAAAAAGTGTTCTCTAAGGAATTAAAACCTTTCTTAATCACTGAAATCAAGCTAAATTTGTATTTATTAAATGTTTACACTATTATATAATAATATTCTGGGCCACTTTCAAATAAATCAGCTTCTACAATACAGAGCTGGCCATATTCCATTATGCCATTTTGGCCCCGGGGCCTTATTCTGGAGACCCCTGGTGTAATTGTTTTTATTTTATAGTATTCCATTAATGTTAATGAATGCATTATTTCTGTATCTTATGCTCAACGTCCTAGCCAAACGAAAATAGACCATAATCTCTCTTACTATATGCTGATTAGCATATACATAATCAACAGCGTACAGAACAGACCAGTCATTAATAAAGAGAGACTCTGTGGCATGTATTGAATTCAGAATTCATACATTTATTTCAATTATAGATTTACTAAATTAATTAAATGCTTCTGTAGCAAAACACTCCTAAGCCTACAAAATATAGAAATGTACTGTACTTCTACTCATCACTTTTTAAACACATAAATACTACATAATTTTAGAAATGAACTGATGACCTAGGAGCACAACATTCTCAAATAATATAGTAGCAACGTTTCACGCAGTGCAAGAAAATTATTATGACCGCAGATATACGGAGTGTGATCTGGTGTTCTGTATATCTACTTTCATGGGGCAGCTTATAAAGACAAAGCGCACTGTACAAAATAAGCGGATGGAGTTAAAGTAAAGATCTTGTTTATCATTAACACTCCTTAATAAACATCTGCCTTGATTCAAAGACGTTTGCTTCAGATGTTACCTTCCAAAACTATCTCCACCTGGAAAACAAAGAATACAAATATTTATTAACTTATTAAAAATAAAAAAATTAATAAATAGGTATGTATCTTGATTCTCGAAAAAACAAAAAGTAACTTTTTATTTAGATAAAAATGCAATAATCTAGATATACTTGTATAATTTAAAAATCCCAAAATACATTAAAAGTTAAGTTGTTAATAAATTTTAAGCCCAGACACAACAGGAAGCCTTTTTTTTTTAATTCACAATAATGGTAACTCTTCATGCAAAAAAGAGAATTAGTTAGATGAAATTAATGGACTTCTTGCACCGCTGTCATTAAAACACAGAATATAAATATGAAAATTAAGAAAATTGTGTCCAACGCAGTGGTGTCCAAGTACAGACAGGTTTTAGCTCATGGACTACTGGCTATTACTGCTACACGAGCTATAAATAAAAGAAAAGCAAGTATTACAGTTAAGATTAAATGTGCATATATTAACACTGGAAAATCCAGAGAAGGCTGTATCCTTTGAAAAGTAAAGAGTTATTTTTATCCACTGCTGGCGTATTTTAGCATTACCTGTAAAAAAAAAATGACACTGCGAAATTACAGAATGAATTAATATTACATAAAACAAATGCCATGAATTTTATATCATGTATAAAAGACCAGAATAAAGGCTTGGTGTGTCCGTTATGTGTTTTTTTTTTTTTTTTTTTTGACAATTCATATACAGGATGTTGTAAGACCATACCAAATGGGAGCATTCGAGAGCCTACGCCTCTCGTACCCTGTCCGCATTGAGCGGGCCTGAGAGAATCGGGAAGTCAGCCCATGGCCTGCAAGGAAGTCCCCGCTGGCAGGTACAAACAAGGTCAGAGTTAGAAGACATTCTTCTTTTGTGAGTTTTCGTTGCAAATCCTTATTTTCTCGTACCCATTTATCAGTACTGTACCTGTTAACTTTTTTTTTTTTTTTTTTTTTACTGTTACAAAAAGGCAAGAAACAGCCAGAAATGTAGCTGTTACATTATTGCCAAAAGACTGAAGTCTATGTTAACCACTATAGTAAAGCACTCCAAGGTGCTGTGAAAAACTTTAAAGGACACAAAATAAGGAATAAATACATTGCATTACATATGATGGTTAATGTAGCATAAGTTAACGGCTAAAGATGGCTTGGGTTAAGTAATGCAACTGCATACCTGTATATATGTTTTGGAGTTTATGCTTGTAGTATGCTAGTATGGCTTGTAACTGTTTTGATGGCCACCTCGCCTTGGAGATTTGCCGTAACCACTTTGCTGGTCTGCAGGTTCAGCAGAGAACATAGGAGGAAGAAAAGAGTTTCTATTAAAGGTCTCTGAATATGGCAGGAAGATAACAGCTTACAGCCAAAGCTGAACAATCTCACTCTCTCGCATATATATATATATATATAATGTGAATCCACAAACCAAATAACACACCATTTTGAATTGAACTTTATTCATCCAGTTTAAAGGAGCCAATTATTTAGGAAATATCTTGTAACTGATATGTTGATTGCATCAGATACTTACGTTACACTGTATTTCAAATATAACATTTTCTTCAAATATTGGAGGAGACAAAGAATTTGGGGAGTAAACTGAATACATTTTTTTTAAATAGTTTATTTTTTTTTTTCTAAAAGTGGCCATTGGCTGGTGGTCATTTCTCCACTGACCTACAGATGTACATTTTTAAACTCTTGTTGAAGGCTCTGAAGGCACTTGTGACAAATGAGCTGTGAAGGTAAGACATCTCTTTCCCGTTCCACGTAGCACCACATCTCATACAATAAATATCTACATTATATCTTAGGTTTTAAACAAAGACAGACAAAAACAAACAAAAAGAAACACCAATAATCTAGACAGCTATGGTTAAAGCTCAGGGAATTTAGTGTACAGTTTGTCATTATATGTGTATCAAAAAATTCTTTCATCCATTATATTCTTAAGAGTTTTTGCAGCGTTTTCACAAACAGCATTACATACTGCTGTAGTCACCATATCCGTAGTAGTTGTAACCCGAGTAATCATAGCCCCCGTATCCACCGTAGCCTTGATTGTTGTAGCCATAGTTCCCATAATTTCCATATCCTTGATTCCAGTAGTTCCCATACCCCTGGTTCCAATTTTGATTAGGCCCTGAAACAAAGAGCCAACAAATGTCAGCATACAGCAGCAACAACAAACACAGATATATATATATATATATATATATAGTTATTTTAATTTTTTTTTTTTTTTAATGTAATATAAAGGCAATACAGTTGACCATTAATGCAATAATAAACTGGTACACTGTACATTAGGACTGTGTATTGGCAAGAATCTGGTGAAATGATATGCATCACAATACAATAGTTACAATTCAATATATTGTAATATATTTTGATACGGTAAGCAAGTCAATATGTTGCGATATTATAGTCTAATTTTACAAAAACTGTCACATTTAAAAAACACAACCCACAATGTTTATAAATCAGTGAACACTTTGAGTTTGTATGCAGACAGTGTCACACAAGAATTGTACCACCACTACTATTTTTAATAGTTAAACTAGTTATAGAAAATACAAATAACAGCCACCGGTATCATTTTTATTTCACAACCCATACATGCCGCTGAAACTTTCAAGCATTATGCAGAGAAAACCCAATGACTTCATAAACTCCGACCTACACTGCCTGGCGCTGATTTGTTTGTGGACGAAGAAAGAAAGAAAGAAAGAAAAACAACCCACACACCAGTTACTGCAAAAGTGCTTCTCGGACTAGAGGATTTACAAAAAATACTGACACAGTAGTATTTTATATCGCAAAAGAGACATTTTAGCAGCACTAACATAGAAATGATCATGTGGTCATTGGCCATGTTTATTTTATAAGGGACTCAAGCCTGCTCCCACTATCTAGCAGTTTACGGAAACTCTTGCAAGGTTTTAAGGATTGCAGCTGTCAATCATGAGAGCATTTGAAAATTAAGAAAATAAAGCAAATTTAGAAAATAAAACCTTAAGTATATTTTTTGATCCTGCGTAAAAGGCTCACATTCTGTAGTAATTGTATGCCAATTTAATAATGTAATGGCTGAAGGTAGATTACAATAACACCATCTAGAAACTGAAACACAAAATCTACTGCTAAAAAAGTGTAATTAAATTAATTAAAAATAAATATTGTTTTTCTGAGTCAATACAATATCACAATACAAATGTATCAATATTTTCTTACACCCCCACTACACATGGTGCACATAGTACCCAAGAGTCGTCAACTCACTGCATGATGCACAAAGGTGCCATTTTATAAACAAATTAGATGATACCTTTTGCTTGAAGAAACAGACTTGAAGTTCCAGAGACTAACAGTCACACTTGCTTCTGTTTGGCAGCAAAATCCTTCATTGTGTTTTATTTTTTGTCTGAAAGCTGGTCTGTTATGTTATATAAATGTTATGCTAGACTGCGCTGTAGGTTCCTGGAACTTCATCTTACCACTTGATTCACACAACGCCCTTAGAAGGCATTCAGCCAGGTTTACATGCTAACCTTTAATTTTTTTAGTATACATTTTGTTATTTTTTATGAATAAAGAATGACTGTAGATTTCCAGGCAACATACTGCATAAAAAACAATAATGATGGCCGCTGGGTTTTGCGTGCAAAAAAAAAGAAGCAAGTGTGCAAGTCAATAATCTCCAGAGGAACTTTTGAAAATTTCCAAGATGGCCTGTAAAACCTGTTAGTAAATTTGCTCACACAAAAAATGTAAATCCACAAATTGTGCCAGGAAACACTAGGGACAAAGCACACACAATATATATAGAGTTTCTGTTAACTGTAACCTGTTAACTGTGAAAATATAAATATGAAATTAAGTAAACGTAAATTTAATTTAGTCATGCCATGTCGTACAACGTTATCGCTTTGTGATGGTTGGCTGCACAGGTGTGCTCTGTGGGATGGTATAAGCTAAAAGAACTTCTCGATCTCGTGTCAGCTGTATGGGCAATTCAGTGATACCAATAAATGGCAGATTTTACCAGAATTTTACCTATCTTTAAATTCTAACTTCTACCGAACACTCATTAATTTTTTATTTACTCATCTTTTTTTTAGAGCATGTTCCTCAGACTTTTTCACAAAATTGAACAGAATTTTCTCAAGACTTTGATTCGCACACAGTATTTTCATGCAGCAACACCCAGCAGCATTGTTATTGTTCTACAAAGTGGCCCATTTTGAAATATGAAACTTTTGTACAACATTCAATTGTTTGATGGAAAAGTATTTTCCTGTGTAACATGATAATGTGGAAGTCATGAAAACAAATCTAACCAAACATTGTCTTAAATATGCCTTTTAAACAATACTGCTAACTTTTTAAAAGGGCTAACAACAGTACTTCAATCAATTAATTCTCCACTTTATAAACAGCTATATGTGCTGTGGTTATCCATTAAGCATTAGCTGCTGTTAATCTGAGTTTGACGAGTCCATCGTTTTAATCAAATGCTTAGAGTGTAGTCTGTCGGGTTTCAGAGGCAATGTTAAATATTATTGTTAGTTATGGAATTATGTATATGGTATGTATGTTTTGTGTATGTGTGTGTATACAGGGGTTAGATAACGCACACAACATTATGGGTGACATGGAGTTCAAAAAGGGACAAAATGTTGGTGCACATCTGTGACCAAGACAGCAAGTCTTTGTGATAAATCAAGAGGAGCAAGTCTGAAAACGTTTTCCTCCACCAGCATCACGTAGTGACCTGGCCACTGTCCTGCAAGAAGAATGGC
>JAOUQV010000007.1:1107977-1118627 GCA_028565295.1 Aspidoras spilotus | reverse complement strand
ATTTATTGTTGTGGTGATTGTACGGTGTCCTTGAGTGTCAGAAAGGCGCCTATGAAATAAAATGTATTATTATTATTCTTATAATGATTGCAATGTTTAAAGACAGTAAATAACACAAATAATACAGTAACTGCCTGGTAATATGTTCAACATGGAATCGAGATGCAGCTGAATGTCAGGTTGGCTTTGGGAGACACATATCTAGAAAATGTTTGTACAATCATTAAGAGACACAAATCTTCCAGAGAACACACCAGCTGAGACAGAGATAAAAAAAAGAAAGAAAACAAAACAGTGAGAAATTCCAACAACATCCAAGATCCAAATGTAAGGTGCCATATAGGAGCTAAAACACAGAGTGTTCTGTAAAAATATACAGAAACTAATAACCTAGTTATTTTAGTTATTTGTGCATGTGTTTCATAGTTGCTAGTTGGACATGCTAACATCAAAGACATTACAGTAAATATAAATACAGTATTTCTGCTTCTGCAATGCGAGTTAGTGTCTGAGCCTTAATTAGGCCACAGAAGCATATGTAGCCTGCAGACTTCACTGTCCTTGTTTCTTACCAGAGCACACGATGCCCCTCAGCTCACAGCTACCCTTCACTCCTCCCATTGCAGAGAAGGAAAACAAGCAGGGAGCCAACATCCTTCCTACTTCACAGTAAGAGTGGAATGCTTTCTCAGCTGCCAAACATTAAAACGTGACGCTTTTGCAATATAGATCCAACACAACAAGGAATTTGTATTAAACAACACTGTGCATCTTTTTTTCCGGGTACTATGTGTTTACTTAAATAAATAGATTCTTATTGCAGTAAGAAAGTCAGTATTTTCTCCAATTATTTCATATAATTATTGTGTGTAATGTTTGGTTTACACACCTATTTTCCAACCTATTTTCCATCACACACATTTTTAAATCCATTTGCTTACAGATATTGAGTTGGATCCAATGCTGGCAGTGGCTTAAAGTTCCTCTATGCTGCAGCTTCCTGTTTTCTACTCGTCTTCGTTTTTTTTTATTGCTGTCCTAAAACATATCTTTCAGCATGTTCTACTTTCACTTCATCAAGGACACTGGGATTTTCCATGTAGTGTCACAACTCTTCATTTATCAATAGGATTTAACAGGGTGTGGTGGAGAAAAGCGCAAAAATGTTGGGGAAATAACCATCTAAAGGATATGTTGGTTCTGTGGCAGGCTTATTAAAAGCTAAGATTAGAGTATTTATGATGCAAAAAGTTTTTTCCCCCCATTATTTAAATTATTTAGATAAAACAGGTATGAAAGGTAGGGATAATTTTTAAATTATTCATTTTTGTTCATTTTAATTCTCAAAAAAGTATAGAATTACATAGAGTACATCTAGTACTCTACATGATCACATGATTAATAAGCTGGCACCTTCTTATTGGCTAGGAGAAATCATGCCTTTTATGCCAAAATTTGTAATAAAAAAAAAATAATGATCAAGGCACTGTAAAACGTTTTGGATCTTTACACAGATGCTCTTATACAAAGCAATATACACATATCTTATTAATACCATTGGGCATGAGGGACTCAATGATCCGTTAGCTTGAAAGCGGCAGGATTTGATAAGCTTTATATCAGTACTTAGCCATTGAGTACGTGTACCAATGATGTTCGGTAAAGGCTACCACCAACTCCAGAATTATAACTCCAGGTATATAAATCACTTGTTACTAGCAACAAGGACACACAATATGTGTAAAAAGTTTTCTTAATTCATTAGCCATGCACATAGGACAGACAAGTTCATTAAGCTATTGATGTAATAGTCATATTGTCCCAGTGCTGCTGTTATTTTGTGACACGGATTACGATCTTCCATGGGGCTGTGATTTACCATGTTTATCAGTGAATGTGATATGTCAATTTGTTTGTGTGTGTGTGTGTGTGTCAACGCAGCGGTGTGTGTCTCAGGGCCGTAATATTTTAGCAAAAATAAATCTCCATGCACTTTCGTCCTCTTTCTGTGATTTTTGTACGGGATGGCAACCCAGTCTTAAAACCCATATATCTTTTTTATTTACTCACCCAACAATATGTAGTCATATTTCTCAGTATAGCAAATCAATATAATGTGGTGAACAGTACTCGTTTCCAAAACTCACAACCTACTGATCTATATGATCTATGTTAGCTGTCTCTCAGTAGGCTCGAATTTTATAATTATATTAAATAGTTAATGGATGCTAGAGATTTGCAAAGAGGAAAGGAAAACACCAGCAATTAACATCTTGTTGTGTGATACAAAACCACTAAACCTTGTAGTAAAGACATAAATAATCTCCTCCCAGGATTTGGTGCACTATCTATTACTCTCTATTATCATTCTACCTAATTTGTTTAAATTGTGTTAGTTGGCACTTTTTGGCTTTTTGCTAACTGCAAGTCCACTGGTAATGTTAAAATGAAAAGGTGAGACGTTCAATCCCTAGCACTACCAAGCTGCCACTCTTGCAAGGCCCTTAATCTTCTGTTATTTAGTGATGCTGTACCACGGCTATCCATGCGCTTTGAACCAAACTTACTGGAATATGGGTAGAAAATAATTGCACTGTACAGTATTACTTTTGTGACAAATAAAGACTTCTATTATATTCTATTCACAAATAGACCTCGAGGCAAAGCTAATATAGAACAAAGCTATGTATTTAACCAGAAGCTAGTTGAACAAATTTACAATGTGCACATGCTTGCCACTAAACTAATCCTACTAATAGTACTGTTGTTTGCACTGTTGTTTTGCCTGGTAGATGTTTTAGCTACTACACTGGCATATTCCTGATAGTAGACTGAATCAATTTATCTGCATTTTCAATCAAGTATCTGTCTTTAGTCACTGACAGTTTTTTAGCAGCAGCTTTCATTAAACACTGACCTATAATTGCTACTTTCTCCTTGTCCTTTCAGGCTTCAGTATCAATTAACAGCTGGTAAGAAAAGTTTAAGTCATATGCTTTCAGACTCATTATATGTTTTTTATCCCTTTTTGAAAATGCATAAACCTCACACTTCACACATATTACTGACATGACATCTTAGGCTGGTTATAAAGTAACCTAAATATCTTTGTACAAATTTAAAGAACTTATGTCATAGCAAGGCCATTTAACACTGTGTGATATTTGCCCTGTAATAAGACACCACATATAGGTTTATAAAATAATTCTAAGCAATAAGATAACTGGTAAGATCACTGATAACACCATATAGCATCAGATTTATTCAGCTCTATGTAAAGTAGTTTAGTACTATGAGGACAACCATCTGCTAAAAACAGAACATCCTGCAAACTAAATGCAATAAATATTTAGTATGTTAGAATATGCATAAAATGTCAACAGAAATATTAAAGGTGCAGTGGAGTAAACAGAGGTATGACCGTATATGTGGCAGAGGGTGGCAGCACTTTCACTCACTGACTCATTTATACCCACTTAATCCTGGTCATGGAAAAGCTGGTGCCCCAATAGCAGCACAAGGAGCAAGGCAGGAAAAACCACAGACAGGATGCCATTCCGTAGTAGGACACACACACTTACACACAAGCAGAGAATGAAAACACCTGATAGACAGAAATTGTCCTTATGCATGTTTTTAGACTGTGGGTGAATACTAGAGTAAATAGAGCAGCATGCAATCTTTTGAACCAATTGAACCTTAGACCTTCTTTCAGTGGTCTGACACTCCTGTGTTTTTCTTTCTGAATTAACTCTAGTTCATGTAGGACTCTATGTAACTCTAATCCACATATATTTAGAAATAATGCACCTACTATGAAGCCTATGCAGTTATGGCATAATGAAGTCATTCATGCTGCATAATAAAATGCAAACACATTTATTCAGCATGTTCCTGTGTATAATTAGGTGTTTAAAACCATATAAACAGAGCTTTCCAGCATGCAAACCAGATGGGAGGCCCTTATGGACTAGCAAACTTCAAACTAAAGCACTGGCAGTGTGCAGAATTAGAGATCTGGTTGCTAATTTTGACCCATTTTGAGGTGTTTAAGGCAACTTGCTGAAGTGCAAACCGGAGAATGGGCAGACTGGTTCAAAATGATAGAAAGCCAACAGTAACTCAAATAGAAATTCATTACAAAAAAAAAGGAATGCACAATAACATGTCTGTTAAAAGTAAATAAGGAAGTTCTGAAGGCAAAGGGGGGTCCAAACTGTTATGTAATGCGTATCAAGTAATCCGTACCAAATAAAGTGGCCAGTGAGTATAATTGTTCGTCATATTAATATATTTTATATATATATTTTATGTTTATATTTTGAAAATAATAATAATGTAAACTGATGAATGCCAGTTGAAGGGGTCCCCCTGTAAATTTGTGCCTAGGGACCCCCACATGACTGTAGAATTTCCATTGAGTTACTCCAATCCACTAATAATAAGGAATAATGAATTTATTAAGAAGCCTTTACAATATTGCCATACTGTAGTAATTCTTAAGAACATGCAAACACACTTAATTAGCTTTGAATAAGTGCGTTATAACCTACTTGTGATGAATGCCAGTTGATGGGATACCCTATGAATCTTTGCCTATAGGGACTCAATTGACTCTAGTCACCAATGGGAATAAAACTGTATATCTACTATAAAGTGTATACAGCAATTCCATAATGTCATGGTGCATAAGAAAATGCAAACAGATACACCACGTGATCTTGTGTATAATTAGTGTTGTAAATCCTGATTTATATGTTCAGATGGAGATGAAATAGATGTTGCACAGTAATGCAAGAACTTCGGAGAGATTACGGATCGGGATGTGTATTGTATTGTCAGCATTTTAGGTGGAAGATGGGTCAGATGAAAGAAGAAAGCTCTGCAGTCACCTCTAAACAATGTCGACTTTGCAGAACGCAGTATAAATAAATCGCACCCGAATAAATAGAACAACGCATCATAAAAGAGAAGGCGCGTCTATACAGCGTTTATATAGATAAGTTTGCAAAAGATTACAATGACTTTAATAAAACGATCGATGCCCTTTACAGGAGTGAAGCAGCGGGTAATGATCGGAATGTTACTCGTTACCTGCAGGAACCGAAATGTTTCTTCTCCGCTTGCTCAAATTACAGGATCCGTCCTCAGACGGAAACTGCGCAACGTCCTCGAGCTTGCCTTGCGCAAGTGCAATCGGAATGAAGAGATGCTAAGAAACGTGGCGCGCGCATCAACAGCACAGGTAGCGTTATCTACTGCGCCTAGACACTGAACGGAACGTTCCTCGCGCACAGATTCGTCCTCGCTCGTGCCCCGGTTTCTTCTGGCCCGCGCGCGCGCCCCTATGAATAATGAATGCGCTTCAGTGCGCGCGAGGCTTCTGCCCTTGTTCTAGATAAGCGTGTAGAGGCGCGCGCTCGGGTTACATTTTTTTCTCTATTCAGCACAGTCTCTGTCCCTCATCCCGCTATTGTCCGCCCGGATAGAAGGTAAACGCCGGCAGATGTGGGTGAGTGCTGAATGCTGAAACGCAGCTTTATTGTTGTGTAGGCACATGCAGAGTGTGGAACAACTAAGACTGGCAGGTGCGTGGAAATACAACATTACACCCGCACCACCGGCAAAGTTCCAAAGCGCCAATGGCATCCGAAAAGTATCTGCATAATAATGTGTATGTATCATATTTGACAAGAAATTTACTACCAGAGTCAAGTGGTGATTCTCGAGTCCTACCTAAAAATTCACAAACCCCCCAACCTGGTTTCACCTCCATTTTGTTACACATTAAACACTCACTGGATTGGGAACACACTGATTTTGTATTACATTATCATAAGTGGCCCCCAGCAATTTAGAAACCCATAATGGAATATGACCCACATATAAAAATTGCACCTGGTTTAGTTGTATATGTTAGTTTGAAAACTAGGTGTTTATAACAAAACAAGTGCCCTAGGGCAAGGCACCTAACCTCCAGTTGCCCCAATGTGCAGGATGCATGGCAGTGGACAAATTCTGCTGTGTGCAAGCATAGTGGCTAATATATCTCTTTCACGTTCATGTTCTCCTGCGTTTGTGCGAGTTTTATCTGGGTACTCACCACAGTCCAAATACATGCATATTATGTGAATTGTAGACATTAAATTGTCCAGAAGAGCATCTTGCGTAAAACATGTGCCAAATCAGCAATGTGAGTGACTTGCTGTGGTGACCCCTGGTGGTAGGGAAAAGCCGAAAAAAAAATTAAGTGGAGCAAAAAAAAAAAGATCTGCCCATAGAGGACAAGTGTCAACTTGCATATGCAGGATGTTCACCACCTTGTGAAGTCTGTTCTTCCAATGTGAGCCTACTGTAATTAATAAAATATTAAAACCAACCTGTTATTAGTCAGTGGTTCTTAATCCAGTGATCATTTATTGTACAATGTGTGGAACAATTGAGAATGGCAGATGCATGGAAACAACAAACGACAGGCCCCCTACAATTCTTTAATGCGTCAATGGCATCCGAAGAATGTCTGCATAACATTCACATAAGGTTCAGGGAAAATGACAGGAAATGTATTACTTCCAGAAATTGTTTGCATGCCCCCATGCACCCCATCTCTCTGCAAGGTTGTGAACTGATTGTTTTAACAATAAAATGGACAGCATAATGTTATTCATTCATGCATTCATTTTCTATACCCGCTAAATCCCAGTTATGGGGTCACGGGAGGCCGGTGGCAACTCTAAGTGCGAGGGCAGGAAAAACCCTAGACAGGGTGTCAATTCATCATAGGGCACACACTCGCACTTTAGCATACATTTACACACTAACAGGCAATTTAGAGACACCAATAAGCCTATCATGCATGTCCTTGTGATGCGAGAGAAAACCGGAGCACCCGGGGCTCGAAGCTGGATTTTCTTGCTGTGAGGCTGCAGCACTAACTACAGCAGCACCGCGCCACCCCAGCATAATGTTAGTGTTAATTAAAGTTTTTATGGGTTTAAGGCTTTAATTGGGTTAACAGAAAGCACCATATTTAACCCGATAGCACTCAGGTTATAGCGCTACATTTATTTGAAATTCATTGCTTCCTATGCATGAATTTTTTAATATGATTCCTCAGAATTTAAATAATAGCTGTTGTAGGTGGAGCCTATATTCGGGATATTGTGCTAAAAGAAGGATTACACCTTAAATGGAACACCAGCACTTTTGGAAACTTACACAGACAGAGGGAGAATGAGACTAAAGACTGTATCTGAAGCTTGGGATTGAACCAAGGTAAAGCTGTGCCAAAATGTGGTCCCAGATTCAAAAGCAGTGCACTGTGGTTTGTATGGAAAGTTGCAGACATAAAAATTTAGGATTAAGGGAGGGGTTAGCAGAAAACCTTGCACTTACTTGGCCGTATTCATACCGACATAAATCAATGTAATAACTACTAATAAATAGCTTCGATCGAGTACAAATATTGTCACCCTGTGACAACCCTAGACAAAGTGTCAATCTATCATAGGGCACACACACACAATCTCAAACACACATTCACACAATAACAGGCAATTTAGAGAAACACTAATTAACCTGTCATGCATGTCTATGCGGGAAGAAACCAGAGTACCCAGAGAAAACCCGCACAAACACCGGGAGAACATGCACAACTCCACAAAGACATTTCCAAAGTCACCCCACCTGGGCCTCAAACCTGTGATCTTCCTGCTGTGAGACTACAGCATTAAACGCCACCGTGCCATCATAAATATTATAATAATAATAATTATTAATGATAATTTATTGATCCATGTAGGGAAATTCTTCTTTGCATTTAACCCATCTGGGGTGCACTTTGGAAACACAAATACCCGAAGCAGTGAGCAGCCTGCTGCATCTAGGTTTGGTCTTTTCCCTGCACCCAGAGTTTCCGGGTAGTAACTAGATGGCATATGACCATATGATAAAGCAGGAGACAATGAATGAATGAGTGAGTGTGCAGCCTCTCTTATTGAAGCTCACAAAATGTGTGCAGACTGAAGGTTCTAAAGGTATGCTGCCTCTCAATATGGCGTCAATTCTAGACTTAATTTCCCAACAGGCTTTATCATCCCCTGATTAATAAGAGATTAAACCTGTGACTAGTTTTGCTGATCAAGTTTTTACTTTGTGTAGTCTCGTTTATCCACACGACTAAGCCTTAAGTGTTTTTACAATTTTATGTTGGTTTATGAACGTTTCCTTGATTGTTTTGTACTTCTTTGGTGTTAACATGTGTTGTTGTAATTTTTTGTCCTCACCTCTTGTCTACGATTATGTGTTTGTCACTTAAAATAAATCTGCACTTGCTTCCTACACTTGCGTATGGAGGATGTTGACCACCTTGTGAAGTCAGTTCCTTCAGTGCGTGATGAATAAAATAGTAGGACCAACCTGTTACAAGCCAGGTGATTTAATCCAGTGATCATTTATTGCACAAAGTGTGGAAAAATTGAGCATGGCAGGTGCAAGGAAATAGCAACCTACACCTCCCTACAAATCTGTAATGCGTCAAAGGCATCCGATTATGTTTTTTGTCACTTAAAAATAAATCTGCACTTGCTTCCTATGCTTCTATCTGAAGATTCAAATGTGATTCATGTTTTATTGTTTGCTTTCATCTTTATACTCATTCTGTGAGCAGCATTCCTAAGAAATAGCATAATGCCCTATTCGGGGTCCTAAAGTTGCTGAACTGACACACGATAGCATATATTAGTTTTTTACATAACTAAATTGGCAAGACATACTGTACATTGGCTACAGCTTGCTGCTGCACAGATAATAACCGAATAAAATGATTGCATCTTTCCAAAAATCCTGCTGCTTACTTGATTTCAGCCTTTTAAATGACCTGCTGTTCATGATTTAATCGTATTCCATTTATGGAGACAACACCATTTATTGTTGTTAGTTATTCGGTAATAAATTTCCTTTCCTGGAACAGATTATTTTACTCAGACTCTTCAAACTCGTCATAATTTCTATATAAATGTAGTCGTGTTTTCAAGAAATTACCCACACAGAGCTCTGCAAAATCACACCCATACTATAAAC
Organism: Aspidoras spilotus; assembly: GCA_028565295.1. Lineage (NCBI taxonomy): Eukaryota > Metazoa > Chordata > Actinopteri > Siluriformes > Callichthyidae > Aspidoras > Aspidoras spilotus. The sequence continues at coordinate 1,109,546 of JAOUQV010000007.1, read as the reverse complement.
CTGATTTATAATAATATAAATATATACTTCTTTGGCTTCTTATTAAACTGGTGTAAATGAAACACCTTGTGATGAAAGCAAAGAACAGAAAACAAAGACAATTGCATTGCAAATATACGAGCGGCTTTGACAGCTGGCTGTTTGGAGATGGTGTATGCAGATTAGACTCACCGGTGCAGTGTATAATGATCTCGCAGTGGCTCCTGGGAAAAGCCCATTCTCTGCTGTCAGCAGTACACAGCGAGCTTTCTCACTACCTGCAACACAAAGCCAGACTGATCAAAATCCTCATTACTGCATTAGAGAGTTCTACAGGATGTTAATAATGTAGTGACAGGGATCATATCAGCGTTTCCTGGAAGCATCAAAATAGCTCATAAGTAATATTCAGAAAAGTTGATTAATTTACATATTGTAGCATACACCTTGTCCTTGAGCACTTTCTGCCCTACATTGCACTCTTTCTCCTGTTGTAACGCACTAATAAATAGAAAGTTTGTGGGTATGCTCAATACATTGGCTTGGTCTCTAAATCATATAATATAGCATTAATACTAAGAGAGTGAGTCAAAATAATCTGAACTCAGCCTACATGGTTAATACCTATGGTCCTGTCTGTAAACAGCAGAGTATAGAATGGAAACATCCTCAATGACTGAACAGGAAAATGTTAACCATCAGCTATCAAATAAATGCTTTGGAATACAGTATTATCAGGAAAATTAACAGTTTTAAGTATGAACAGTATTTGTTGGTAAACTGAGATGCTCACTGAGCAAATGAAACAGCTAGGACTGCTATAAAAGTTGTTGACAATGCATGGTTTTGTTTCGAGGTGCTTTCAAGGCTTGCAGCTCATGTGAAATGAGGGAACATACAAGCTTGTTGAAAGATAGACAAAGGTGTATTTAAAATAAAAATAGTATTATTACTACTACTACTACTCCTACTACTACTGTTATTACTAAGTATTATAATATGGTGTATTCATTGACTAATGCACAGAGAAAGTTGGTTTGCGACCGGATTGTTTCTAAATCCAGTATGAAAAATCCAAGCCTGATATAATCCTGAGAAAAGGCAGCTAACAACAAATAATACAATCATTCAGTCATTCATCTTCTATACACCCTAAAAGGCAGGAAGAACCGTAGACAGGGCACTACAAATGCTTACTGACTCACTCACACACTAAGGGGATTTTAGAGACACCAATCAACTGACTGCATATCTTTACCTGTGGGGGGAAAGGGAACATCTGGAAGAAACTCACTTGGATCAAGGGAAAACATGCAAACTCCACACAGAAATGATTTAGGACGCTGATTTTTTTGTGTTTAAGATCAGCAGTAGCACTTACCATTTTCTGCAAAAAAATTTACTTGCAATGCCTTAAAATAACTAAGATTGTACTATGTCTAAATAATAAATCACTGCATTCAGATCTTTTTCTTTAAAATCTCAAAAATATTCTAGCAATGATCTACATCTCCAACTTTAGTCAGTCTTTTGGTGAAAAGTCCATATTGTAACATGACAAGATACGATAGTAATGCCCAGCATGTGGGT
>JAOUQV010000007.1:973132-986988 GCA_028565295.1 Aspidoras spilotus | reverse complement strand
TGAGGTGGAAAAGACTGACACGCTGTGGCAACCCCTGATAAAAGGGAGAGGGCGAAAGAAGAAGAAGAAGAAGAAGACTTTTTGAATGGAATTATGGAAATGAATCAACTTTTTTCATGATATTCTAATTTTAAGACCTGCACCTGTATATGATTTGAAACGTGTGTATGTGTATGAACTTTGTTCCTGTCATTGAAACGGCCATTACGCTTAATATGAGGTAAAACTATATATACAAACTCCCAAACCCGCGTCCTCGTGCGGCTCCTTGTCACCCGCGCGCTCTCTGGTGTCTTTATTTATCACGTGGGCCTATGGTGGAAGTGCGCGCGCGCGCTGCTTCCTCTCCTCCGCGCCCCCCTACCCTACCCTCCGCGCGCAGCGTCTGACAGCTCGCGAGCTTTACACAAGCACACGCACACTCACACACACATGCACGCACGTACGCACGAGCCGCGACGCTCACAACTCTTGAGCTTTCCTGTTCCTGCTCGGAGATTCTCGCGCGCCGCTCAAATGCCACTTTATTTGAGCGTAATTACGGGTAGAGACCTCTACGTCTTCCGCACGGACAGTGGAACGGATTTAATGTTGAGTCTGAATTCCTGTACAATCATTTAAATCGTTTCTTTTCTCACAAGCCTCAGTTATTTAGACGAGTATGATTTCGCGGGGGAATTTTATCTCTATAAAAATAAAATGCCTTTTCTTTTTCGGCTTTGTTGTTTTACTAACACACGGGGCCCCCAGCAACGAAGGTAAGAGAAAAATATATTTCACAAATTTAATAATTATTCCCATTTTGTACGTAATGTTAATTGAAATTGAGGAAAATAAAAGCACCTCAGTATACCTGTGTGTGTGTGTGCGCGCGCGCGTGTGTGTTTTGGATTAGAATCGCGTGCGCGCTTATATGCTGTTAGCAAGAATGTAAACGTTATAAGAACTGACCATTATTTATATTATTATTATTATAAATTATTAATATATAATTCCACTGGCAAAATGGTAGCATCGCGGCATCTGGAAAACGATTTACATTCATATTTTTTCAGTTCTGCTACTTATTTCTTTAAAAATGTATTTCATTTAATTAAAAAATGTATGCAAGCACGCGAGTTTAGAAAGTTCATGCCACCACGTGTCGTCTATCTCGCTATATTGATCTAAACACACGCGCGCTGTGAAACAAAAACACACCCGTTAGTATATTTAGAATATATATTGTTATACATTAAAGAAGCCACATAATAATAATAATGAAATTTCACCGACATGAAGCAGATGTGCAGAAGGTGGAGATAATGGATATAAAAAAATCTCCAAAATTTAAAGGTTAACTCTGAGTCAACTACACAAAACCATCACTTGATTAGGAACATCTGCCAAGTGGAATAATGACTGACCAAGCTTCATATTCGGCTCGAATATAAGTTGTCCCGTGCACCGAAAAAGACAAGATACCAGCTATGGGTAAACAGACTGACTTTGACCAAAGACGGATAGATAGTTGGAGCCTGGAGGTGTGGTGCCAGTGTTTTAGTAACAGCTGCACTAGTGTGCTGTTGCCATATGATGGTTTTACAGGTGTACCAAGAGTAACCATCAAAAATATCCAGACATTGAACCAGCGAGGCAAAGTGGGAGATCTGCTACAGTGAGAATGGGTCGACTTGCTTATGAAGGGATATTTTCCACCTGATGGTGTCCATCCATCTGTTACCCTTCGCTTAATCTACACATGATCATGGGCCAGACGATGCCCACCAGTCAACTCTGGGTGTAAGAGCCGGAGCAACCCTAGACCAGGCCCCTTTAAAGACACCAGTTAACCTAACATGCATGTCTTTGTAAGGTTGGAGGAAACCGGAGCACCTGGAGAAAACCACGTGAACACGGGGAATAATATTCCACACAGAAATGTCCTTGCTGTGAGGCGACAGCTCTACTCCACTGTGCCACCGATGTCCTCCTTGTGGAGTCTTGTCCCTAAAGTCTGCAAGCTGTAATTAATCAAAAACGTGGACTAACCTGTTATTAGCCAGGTGTTCCTAATCTAGTGAGTGATCAGTGTATAATGTCATAATGACATGCTGTTTCTTTTTGTCTCTTTCTCTCAGATAGTAGTTATACGTCATGATATGCACAATTAGCCTCTCTATTTTTACCATTCCGATTTTTTTAAAATCTTAATTATGGATGAAAATATATTTATATAAACTTCATAATTATCCTGTATTACTTTTTAAAGCTGATTTTCTGGAATGTTCCATAAAAAAACACTAAAGAAATAAAACTGAATTTAATACAATTGAATTTAGGATGATGCGAACAACATGATATCACTTCACACACATAGAAGCCATTAGCAACCTCAGAAATGTCTGGTGCATTGTACTATCATGTAATCTTTAGCAAGCAGACTGGATAGCTCGGTTGGTAGAGCATACAGGGGTTCGACTCACAGGGGCTGCAACATATGACAAAATATTAGGAATCTCAGTCAGCATATCCGAATCTGCACATCATGCTATATCTTTGGAAGATTATACTGTTTATGTTGTAAATGACTGAAAAAAACCCACTGTATATCAACATTTTTGTCTATGTTGGAGAAATGTTTGTATGTGTTGATGGGGACCGTGTATTTCCAAAAGGGTCTGACTGTTCTTAGTTTAGTTTGTTTTTTTTATCAGTGCAGCATTGTTTAATAATCTCGGTTAACTTTAGCTTTGTAATTGGCATAGCATTAATTAGCTACATTAATAGTATATAATGGCAGTTGCTTATAAGGATTATACACATATTTGTGTATGGATATGTGTGAGTGTGCCTAATGGATGGTCTATGCCAGTAACAGGCGAGGACAGCACTGTCTACAATGACATCATTGATAAAAATATGTAAATTTGACATATTCCCATCTATGCATTATTTTCTCAATGACTTCAGAGTATTCTGAAAAAGTAGAGCTGTTATTCTGTTTGGCGTACATGGATGCCTTTGTTCCCTGGGCATCTCAGATTTTTTTTTTGCCTGTGCATCGCTGTAGACTGTCGAATGAGTACTTTATCAGTGCTCTCCCCTTTCCTTTCTCTTTCTCTCTCTTGTGCGCATGCACTTTCATTCTCTTTCTCTCTCTCTCTCGCTCTCTCTCTCTTTGTGTGTATGCTTGTCTGTCTGTCTTTGATCCTATACAAATGGTGATACCATCAAAACATGTTCCGTCAGACCTCTTACCGACTTGATACAAGTCAAAATAGACAAACACAAACCGGTGTGTGCGCTGCTGAGATCAAAATGCAGCATCTAAAAAAAGTCAATTAAAATATTTTTATACCTCTCTACTCTCTTTCCCCTATTTTGCATAAATTTACCTGAGTATAAATGTACTAATATTAGGATCTGAGGATAATTTCAACAGTGAAAACTCGATAACTTTGGATTAGTTTGACAAAGGTGTTTCAAGAAGTTAGAAAATGCCACGGAGCAATAAAAAAATTTTTTTTAAGGTTAAGATGAAACAGAGGTTATAAAGGAAAGTCATAAAGGTTTGCCAAAATGTAATAAACACAACATCTCTGCATCTCGGCGTCTATTTCCACATCTCAGTTATTTATACTTTGATTTCTTCAGCACTTCTGTTTTAAACCGATACAAATGCACAAAGCACAGTCTGTGACTACGTCAAAAGCCAGCCATTTCTGCTTAATTGTAATTGATGTGCTGAAATTTGTCATTCAGGCCAACTGCTTTTGCGCTGTCATATAGAATATGTAAATTGATCAGATGACTGCTTGTAGTGAGCATATGGATGGTGCATGACAGGTATGTGGAGTGTGTGATTGATTGCTGCTGATGGTGGCACAATGAATCGTGCAGAGCGTGGGGGCACCAGACGGCACCGTGCCTCTGTCAGTACTCACAATTGCACTCCGCATGAGGAAGGATAAAAGTCAGAATTCCTTGACTCCGGCAGAATTTTAATACACTGACCAAGTGCTATCCTCTGCACTAATCAGATGTCCAGTTAATATAGTGCTTAAATGTTTCCATTTGCAGGCAGGTCATACCTTTCAGACTATTTTGTCTTGGATTGTCTTGTTTAAAATTTTTCATGAGCGTATCTTATTTATTTTTAGGTCACAATCACAGGCTCTATTTGTCTTGTACATGGTATCACACAATAGCACCTTTTTTTATAATTTCATTTAAGAACAATGTCAGGAAAGAGCACGTTGGACTTTTTCCCCTGTTTTATTTGCCGTAGGACGGACATAACCTTAGAACATGATCTAGTTCAGTAGTTTATACTTTATAATTTTTTTGTCCTACTTTATAATATTCTCCCCAGGATATATTTAATCTTAAGTAGAACAATGTACACAGATATCTGTCATTCAAGTGGAACACGTTTTAAATCCAGATTAGGTGTTACAAATAGAATAATCTCGTCCGTCCAGCTCTTTATGTTTGCTGTATATTTTGTGGTTTGGTTAAGGCTTTTCTAAACACTGAACCTTGATCCGGATCACCATCTTGAAATAGACCATATTCCTTTCACTGTCGTTTTTTAATATGAGTTTTTTTTTTAATTGAGCTGCTGCATGGTTTTATAGCACTACCCGCTGTTGCCTTTGAATGAGTTCACACATGTTAAATGGGCTGCCACATAACATCTGATTAAAGATTCACTGATAATCAGACGGACTTTAAAGGTCATCTAATTAACGCTAGCCCTATTCATTTTCAAATTCTTCCACCTGCAGCCAAAGTGCTGTAATTCAAAGGTGATGTGAAGATGACACCACTCAGTGTTCTTTAGTCACATTTCTGCATTCAAATAATACATAGTGCAAGTTAATGCCATCACAGTAACACATGACCACATGAAATGGATTAAAGCTCTCCAATGTGTTTTATATACAGTATGTTACTCTGTCACTGTGTACTCCACTACCACAGTACCACAGTAACGTAATAACACATACCTCTGCTGTGTCCTTCTTTCTCACAGTGAACCTGCTGGACTCGCGCTCTGTAATTGGTGACCTTGGATGGATAGCCTACCCAAAGAACGGGGTGAGTTATACCCTCTCTCACAACCAAACACTGCATAAAGATTGGGCCGGGGATAACATCTCAAGGTCTCACAATTCCCTTGAGTGTGGCAAAGACAGATTCAAAGTGAAAAATAATAGAACACGAACACACCAGAGACATGGAGAGTAAGAGAGCGAGATAGAGAGAGAGAGAATGGGGTGTATACTGTATTTTTAAGGGGTAGAGACTACCCTTCTTTCTAATTTTATAAAGACCTAAAAATTTAATCAAAGGTGAATAATTAGAGGAGGTTATATAGAGGATTTTTATAGCCAGCCAGATTATAAAACTTGTGGAATAGTCAAGGGAATGAAACAATCACAAAGTAAAGTGTAACATGAGAATATTTAACATATTCTTTTATTCCATATGAAAGTATTAGACTGATTTTAAGGTCAGGATACACTTTGACTTTAATGTACCAAGTTGTTGCTAGAAAACAAAGCTAACAAGACCAAATTATTGTTTGTGTGTGTGTATTTTTTTTAAAGTGGAGTGGTGGATTTAGGAGCAGTAAAGTATGGAACATATTCAGGTTAATTTGCTTGAGGATGTAATATTAAAACAAAGTGTAATTAAATTGCAAACAATTTATCCAATACAAAATTACAGATTACAGAGTAAGATCCTAGTCAGCAGTATGAGTCATATTATGCCCATAACACACACAAAAGCACAGTGAGCATACACAGGTTTATGATGTGAAATCAGTGTGTTTTCACAACTAATACATGAAAACTGTAAAAATTGAGCTTTGTGTTTAGTGACAGGTGAAAGCCGGGGCACAAATATATATTTTTTTTAGACTTGGTTGAGGCTAAAATCATGATTAGCATGTTACACAGAAGTTTTAATTCACAGTAAAACAAAGGACATCATCAGCGCAACATCTGATCATAATGACATCACCATTTGCCCATATCCTGGTGTGATGGTGCAGTTCATTAACAAAGCATTGCATATGATTATGTATGGGGCCATCTGTTAGAGGAATCTCTGTGTGTGTGTTTACTAAATCCACTCATAATCAGAACGCAGAGACTCATATTTAAACACTTTGCATTTGAAAATCTGGTTGCCTTATGTTTCGATCACGTCTCTGTTTTTACTCAGATTAGCCATTTCCACAGGCATTGTGTATCATCTGTGTGTGTGTGTCTGTGTGTGTGAACGTTCACCCATTTTTGTATGTGCTTGCAGCAATAGCTGACCCAGGGGATGCATAGTGGCCTTTGTGTGTGTGCCAAGCCTGTAGACGCTGCTGACAGCGTGTAGTCACGGCTCAATTCAGCTTCCCGTCGTGAAGTAAAGGGAGAAACCGAGCATTGTGTTTACCTGCACCTGCCCTCGTCTGCAACAATGCAGCTCAACAATAAGCTTTTAGCTCTCTTATAGCATGCAGCGTGGAAATAAATATTCAGCTTGCAAACAAATATTCTCGCCTGATATCGAGCTTGTTGCTCTGGGGGAGAAGTAAATCTTTGCCAAATAAACGGCTGCTTTTTAAGGCACTCTTGGTGGTCTAAAGCTGTTCACTTGTACTCTGTTAATTATGTATCTCTAGAACATTCTCCTGAATGAATAGATGATGATAAATGATAGGATTCTTTTAGCTTGTTGGTTCATGGGGCATATTTCTTAAATCTTCTTCCAAGTCAAAAAAATCTCAATTTCTTGTCTTGCTAATCTTCATTTTAACTTGATTGATTTACCCACCTCTTATTTAAAGATGCGTCTGGGGGAAAAAAATAACCTAAAGCAACAATGTTGCACCAAAAACCTCCCTAACCACCCCCGGCAGTAATCAGAGTGAAAGCAGTAAGCCTGTCTCAGATGTAAAAGAAGTTTAAAAAGCAATTATAAATATATAAACAGCGATACGTCTGTATCAGTGAGAGAACTAATGTTATAAAGCAGTGGCATCTACGGCATACAGTTTGCTTTTTAGCATTAACCTATACTAACTATTCGACAAATATTAGCCTGATGAATGTTTTTGCTCATGTACTGTCAGTTGTAATTGTTGTCTATGTATTGTACTCAGAGACAGTCACGTAGTTCATTTATTAAGCACACCTGTTCAATTGCTTGTTAACACAAATACCTTATCCGCTAATTACATTGTCAGAGTGCATTTAGGCATGTAGAGGTGGTCAAGACAACTTGCTGAAGTTCAAACTAAGCATCAGTAAGGGGAAAAATGGTGATTTAAGTGACTTTGAACATGATTGTTGGTCCCAGACAGGCTAGTCTGCGATTTACAGCAACTGCTGATCTGCTGGGATTTTTACGTGCAACCATCTCTACGGTGTACAGAGAATTGTTCAAAAAAAGAGAAAATATCCAGTGAGCGGCATCTGTTTGGACGAAAATGCCTTGTTGATGCGAGCGGTCAGAGAACAATGGACAAGATGGTTCGAGAAGATAAAAAGGCAACAGTAACTGAAATAATCACTCGTTACAACCAAGGAATGCAGAATATCATCGTTGTTGAAAGTATGCCATGAAGAATTAAGTCATTTATGAAGGCAAAAGTGGGTCCAACTTTTTACTAGCAAGGTGTACCTAATAAAGTGGCCAGCGAGTGTATGTGCTGAAAGAAACTGCTGAACATAATATTTGAAAAGCAGCTTTAGAACAACAAGAGCTTGTAGGCGGCTGATTTGTAATCACCTTTTATGTGCGTGATTACACTGTCTCTGGTATAATTAGGTCAAATGAGAGTGTAGCTCAGCAGCTGTTTAGCGCGACAGTCTGCGTCTGCTAAACGTCTGAGCATCTTTCCTGCTTACATTCAACATTGACTAGATTTTATTTTGAAACGTTTGTTTAATGTGTATGTTTTATGCACTTGTTCCTTTAACTGCAGTCAGAACACCGGCCCAAGAAGCGATTTACAGTACAGGAGATTGGATCAATCCAGGCTTTGTGCTGGTCTGTAGCACCTCCATTCAAAACACTGCTCTTTTTAACCAGAAGCCAAAAAACATTGATGTTACCCTCTGTGGAGGATCATCATGCCCTGGCTTTAAATGGCTTGGAAACATCCACATTCTCTCTCTCTCTCTCTCTCTCTCTCTCTCGCTCTCTCTCACAGACACACAGACACACACACAGTTTTTATGTTGAATCTACAGGGAGTGATTTTTACCCATGCTCATTGGGTTTGTGAGGCTTCTCTCTTACTGAATGGTATGCCTCAGTGACAGGGGTCAGCCAGGTGCCTCAGTAATGGTCATTGGGAAATGGGAGCTAATGACTGGTTATTGATTCAAAGTCAGCAGGTTGTGCATGGAGGTTTGAGTGCTTTCGCTCACTCCGTCTCTGCATGGTGCACCTTCTACACTGAAGGAGAAGGGACCAAAAGCTACCCGAGTTTAAAGTGCTTGGGTAAATTTGTGCTTAGGGCACACAAGAGCTCACACAGAGAGAATTGACGTTTTGCAGGGTAAAAAGTGGTTGCAAATAAGAGGAGTGGGTTAGTGCAGGTGATGGAATAGAGAGGACACCTCAGCGGGAGACTCACTAGAAAGGAGGTCTATGGATTTGGAAGATCCGAGAGCAGAGGAGGTTAAAAGGAGATTTATTAAAGGCAGATATCCATTCCCATATATAAAAAACAATACAATCTTTTTTAATCCTGGATGCTCCATGTTTCTATCTTGTTCACACAAATATACAGTAGATGCTCAGTATTCAAAAAGGTCCAATTATAAGCAAAAAATATTAACGTAGTAGCTTAATGTATGAAAGCAGTAACCTAGAAACACCATTACTTGTAAGTGTGATAATTGTCATATCTAAATATTTATTTGCTCCTGAGTGTATTCTTAAGATTTGGGTGCTAAGTCTGTATATTTATACCACAGAGCACAACCGTTCAGCAAACCATCGCTAAGCAATAATTGTATATATTACTTCTTCTTCTTCATCTTTCGGCTTTTCCCTGTCACCAGAGGTAGCCACAGCGAGTCCCTTGCATTATGGTCTGGCATTGTTTTACGCCCGATGCCCTTCCTGATGCAACCCTCACCCCTTGGGGTTAGGAGTAATTGTATATATTATGTTTTACAATAAATCCTGTCTTGTTAATTCAGGTTAAGTGTTCTAAAACTTATTTCCAGGACTATGAAAGAGGATAAGTAATGAGCTAATAAGTAAATAACCAATTTCTGCCAAAAGTTAATAAGATAAAAGATTTCCAAGTTATGACCACTATATTGCATTTTACATGTGTAGTGGAACAACTGGAAAAATTAGCAGTACTAAATGAGCAGTGCTAAAATAAGCAGCACTAGGAAAATGCTGAAGTATTCAATTCAATTTTATTTATATATTCCATTCTCATTTGCGTTTTAACAGATTAACAAACTGAAAAGAGTCTGTAATGGAGTTTTAGAAGTTTCAGGCGGGAGTTGGAGACTAGGTTGGCTTAAGACTCTCTTAGTGGTAGTGTGTGTACTTCAGCAGAAAGAGAGAAATAGGAGCTAGTAATTGTGCAAGTAGTTCATTTCAATTATGGGGAAAAAACCTGCAAAATCCAAACCATTTTAATACTTGACCACTATTTCATTTGGTTCAGTCTAAGTTTCTGTCATACATTTCAGTCAATTTCAGTTTGCTTTTAATACCATATACAGCTCCTGGCTCTTTATTATTTAATTTATTATTTATTTATTATTTACAGAACTGCTTTCATTCTTTGTGACATACTTTTAACACAGGGTGGTTTTTCTGCATTTGTTTGTTGTAACTAGTGACTATTTGTGTTACTGTTGTCATTTTATCATCTCAAACCAGTCTGCCCATTCTCCTCTGACCCTCACATCAACAAGATAACATCCAGACAACCGCTGCTCTCTGGATATTTTCTCTTTTTAGGACCATTCTCTGTAAACCCTAGAGATTGCTGGATGTGAAAATTTCAGTAGATCAGCAGCTTCTGAAATACTCAGGCCAGCCCTTCTGGCTCAAACATCCATCACTTAAATCACCTTGGTTCCCCATTTTGTTGCTCGGTTTGCCCTTCAGCAAGTTGTCTTGACCACCTCTTCATGCCTTTTTAGCAGGTGTACCTAATAAAGTGGCTGGTGAGTGTAGATTAGTTGGATACAATTTTATAAATGGTTTGCCGATGGTTCTATGTTCATGTTCTTGTAAAATAAGAATAAATAAATGGATGCATATTATCAAAAAAATGGGAATATACATATTAAACCTTTAATGCTGTTTGGAAATTTTAATTTTTTTGAAATTCTTAGCAGTTTGGAGCAGGATTGTCAGTTGTGTAACTGGGTTAAACTTGTGTGTTCTTCCTCCTATTTTATAGTGTTGCGATTGCTCCCTAAGTATCTGCATTTCATGACAAAACTAACAGCAGCACATTATGGAAATAAGAAAGGATCTTATTTGCTGAGGTTCACTGAGATTTTTATAAGCATGCCCCACATACCATCACCACCTTCTGCTTGATGCATTAATGCAACCCATCTGAAAGGACTCCTGTGTTTATTAGAGAAATATAATTATTTATGGCTGAGTGAGCTTCAAACCACATTATGTGGACATATGACTGCCTGAAATTAAATGGAAATTTGCCGTGAACAGAGCCTTGAAAAAAAGGAGCTGCTAATGTCTTTTCTGGATCGCATTTATGGTCCATGTTGAGGGGGAAATGTGGTTAGACTGTAAGTGGAGTAATAGATGGTACAGTCTGAGCGTCCATGAAAATAAGCATGGAAATTTGTCAATGTTGCCATAATGAGTTTATGTATTAAGATGCACATTAAAGCAGAATAAAAAAAATTCTTTCATTTTTTCAATAATATACTTTGCTATTTTGTCATTGTTGTATTGAAATACCAGTACAGTATTGTATTGAGTTGTGCTGATCAGGTTCTTTCCAAATCCCCGTAGCAAAAGAAGTCAAGGTATATGGATAGTTTTTTGGGGGCAGTTGATGGCACTGGGATACTCTCGAGACCTGCTTGAAAACTCATACTCATGCATTCAGAATGAAAAGTTCAGAGCCTGCAGCTCTGCTCTTTTCATGCAGCTCTGGTAACACACTCCCAACGCAATTAGCTCAGTTAAGCCTCAAGCTAGGCCACAGCTCAGCACATGTGGTCAAGAGGGCTTGTCTAACTGGAATTGAACTAACAAGTAGTCACTGGCTTTAACCAGTGACTAATAGAATAGATTACAATGTGCCCTGTACGCAATGACTAAAATATTGTACTTGCGGTGATCCAGTGTTCGCAGCCTGCATTTTGTGGAAGATGTATGAATCCTCAAGTTGCATTGGTCTTGTGTTGAGCCATTTATAGTGATCAGTTCTCTGTTTCCGTGAGCGCCAAGCTGGTCCCTGCCCAGTGGTAATATGACACCTTAGGAGGCACACAGTGGTGATCAATTGTACATTTAAAGAACACAAAGGCCTTTTTAGACCCTCGGGCTGCATTTTAAAGGTCCTACCTTTTTAGCTGTCATGTTGTAGTTTTCCTGACTGTATATTACAGGTAGCATTGTTTATCTAGTCTCTCAGGTGACTGATATATTTTTATGGGTGTTATCTGGTTGAGAATACAAGTGAAAATAAAAAAGCAATAGCTCCGTTGTCTTTAACATTATGGTGCAAAGGAAACCAGTATGTTGTAATATATTCCCATTTAGCTCTCGTCACAAAGGCATAATTCATGAAGCATGACTTTTCATATACAGTATACAATAAATTATTTACATATATATATATCTGTATATTTTAAAATAAGTATGATCTTTAATTTGAGTTACAACATCATTTTTTTCTGTCTTTTTGCCAGTGGGAAGAAATTGGAGAGGTGGATGAAAATTATGCTCCTATTCACACATATCAGGTGTGCAGAGTGATGGAGCACAACCAGAACAACTGGCTTCAAACAAACTGGATCCTAAACGAAGGTGCTCAGCGAGTGTTTGTGGAATTCAAGTTCACGCTGAGGGACTGTAACAGCCTACCTGGAGGTGTTGGCACCTGCAAAGAGACCTTCAATGTCTACTACTATGAGTCCAATGACGACGATGACAGAAACATCCGTGAAAGCCAGTACTCTAAGATCGACACTATTGCAGCTGATGAGAGCTTCACTGAGCTGGATCTGGGTGACAGAGTGATGAAGCTGAACACTGAAGTAAGAGATGTTGGACCTCTCACAAAAAAGGGCTTCTACCTGGCCTTCCAAGACCTGGGGGCCTGCATCGCTCTTGTGTCTGTGCGGGTCTTTTTCAAAAAGTGTCCCACAGTGGTGAAAAATCTGGCTGTCTTCCCAGATACCATTACAGGGTCAGACTCTTCTCAGCTTCTGGAGGTGTTAGGGACCTGTGTCAATAACTCGGTAGCTGAGGAGCTTCCCAGAATGCACTGCAGTGCCGAGGGGGAGTGGCTGGTGCCAATTGGGAGGTGCATGTGCCAAGCAGGCCATGAGGAAGTTAATGGTTCCTGTCAAGGTTGGTGAAAACCTTTATTATTATGCAAATGCACTCTGGCAAATGGCACTGCATGTTCAGCGGTCCTCCTTGAACCAAGCCTATGAATGTCACGGACGTTGAAGAGTGTCCACGCCCTTTGCGTAGCTGGGAGTGCAGTGACATTCAGCTCAGATTCAGGTTTAGTTGTATGCCACCCGATTTATAGGTCATTGAAACAAAAAAGATTTATGTAGGACATATAAGGAGGAGCAGTGTTGTGAATATTGCCAATCTTATTAGAAACTCTTTGCATGGTTCAGTGGTTGGAGGGAGTGATAAGATGAGAATGAGAAGGGCTGTGTGTGTGGGTGAGCGTGTGATGGGTTGACTATCTAACAGCTGTCCGAGGGCAGAGTGACTCCTAAAATAAATCATAGAATCTGGACAGCGCAATAGCCCAGACCTCATAACACCCTGATTGGTTTTAGGCTGTATTTGCCATTATGGTGAACAAAAGGTATCACGGGGATAGTTGTGAAGATTAGTATTTTTTTCTTAAACAGTGATGTTACTTTTTGAAGGCTGATGGAAGTCTTTGACCCAGTTTATGTGATTATTTTTAGAAATGCTTACTATGTTCTTGCCTCTAGCTAGACAGTTGAGCAGAGACAATTGCTGTCTGTCTGTTTAGAAATCATCAGTATACTGTTGGCTTTCAGATTATAATAGATATGCAAAAAAAAGCATTTGACCAGTGTGCTTACTGAATGAGTGTGGGCGTTTCTTTATTGTAGGTTTGTCATCACTGATTGAGCCGTACTCTCTCAAATCTTTGCAGCAACCTCTTTGCACTTTTAGCTGCTGTTTTCATTTTTGCAGAGACACTCCTCTGTGAGATATCATGGTATCTTGTATTTTCTTGTAGACATTTCATACAACAGAAACTCAACTTTGTTTTCCTCTCGACCGTGTCTGGAGTTGATAAATACGGTACATCCTCATATTGGTTTCTATGGCAACTGGAGACTTCTCCTCAGTCTTTGACATTCAAAGATATAAAATTTTTACACTTTCCCGCAACGTGAGCCAGACACACGGCAGGAGAAGGAGGAGGATGAAAGGCAGTTTTTCACAGCTGATGAGCATGTTGTGCCTTTTCTTATAATTCTTTTAAGGAGTAAATCCGGCAGTAATGGCATGCAAAGTGTGTTCTATGTATTTAGCCGCACTCTGTTGTGTTAGCTGTAATTTAGCAGTGCTGTTAATTCAGCCTCTTCCTTAAGCCACTCATACATTATCAGTGTTGC
>JAOUQV010000007.1:877222-889468 GCA_028565295.1 Aspidoras spilotus | reverse complement strand
CTGGTATGTCACCCATAATGTTGTGTGCATTGCAATATTTTGAGCAAAACTGTGCTCTTACCCTGCTAATTGAACCTACACTCTCTGCTCTTACTGGTACAATGTACAATTAATGAAGATTGGCTACCAGACTTGTCCAATTTAGCCATGAAACCTCCCACACTAAAATGACAAGTGTTTCAGTTTCATTGTCTAATATATATACTACACAGATTTACGGTATATTGATTGGACCACTAATCAATAATTATAGATTTGGTGTGTTTGCAAACGTGTGAAAATGGGAATAAACATAATAATTATCTAGGTTCCTAGGATATCCACACTAGCAGTATAAGGAGGGCAAAATCTGCAAGTTGTTCAGTATGATCCACTAGATGGAGCAGCAGTGCCAAGCAAGGTCCATGACCCTGGGCTGCTCAGTCCCATTATTCAGCAGACGATGACTGAGAGCACGCACACACCGTAAATCTGGATTCACTTACACTTCTCACACTGTTGACATCATATTCGTCATAAGGGCTGCGCTGCCTATGACAGCACGCTTCTTCTTATCTTTAACTCCTCAAGGACATAGCATGAAGCTAATCCGTTGTAGTGCTTTATTTTAGATTTAAGTTTTAGAGTTGGCCATGTGGAAGCATGATTTGCTTTTCTTTTATATATTGGTTTTGTTTGTTTTTTTTACAAAGGCAGCATTTTTTCAAAGATGGCTGCATATCAGAGACATGTTTTATATGTCTATGCTCTCCTTTGTAAATACAGAACAACCTCAAGTGATTATGTAATCACTTAGGATGGGGAAAGAAGTAAAAAAAAAAAGAACCCACAGTCCCGACTCATTATTTGTAGTCTTTGTTATAAACATTACAGGGGATAGAAACCTCCAAACTGCTCATTCAGTGGGTCTGTGATTATGAAAAGTTCATGTCCTTTATAAAAAAAGCAACTGCTCCCTACATAGATGCAATGAAAGTCAAATGAAATTCACATTGACACGTGGTGAGACCACAGCCAGTAAATAATACAGTATTAGTTCAATAACATAGTATAATGTTGCAGGAGTTAGCCATATGTAGTTAGTTTTAGGGCAAAAGTTCTATCAAATTGTAACATTTTTTCCATTTTGCCAGTGATTATGCTGAGCAACATCAGAGTTGAATGTATCATAGAAAAGCTTATTTGATAAAACCGACAAAAAAAAAGCTCTGAACGTTGTCAGTTATTCTTAACACATATTATTTTCTGAGATCGAAGGCATAGCAAGTTCCTGTCCTTGTGCAACATGTGCCAGTGCAGCCCTTAAACAAATCTATAATCTTCTTAGCCAATCAGCACACAGTATTAGTGATGGTGATAATAGTTGCTTTAAGGGAGTTGAGTCTTTGTTTAATTTATAATAACATATAAGGATAATAATAAGTTACACTATATTTCCAAAAGTATTTGTTCACCCATCCAAATTATTGGAATCAGTTCTTCCAATCACTTCCATGGCCACAGGTGCTTCTGCATACCAAGACAAATGCTCCCAACTTTGTAGCTGGCCACACCCTCTTCCGACATGACTGTGCATCAGTGCACAAAACAAGATCCATAAAGACATGGTTGACAGAGTGTGGTCTGGATGAACTTTTCTGGCCTACACAGAGTCCTAAGAGTCCTTAACCCGACAGAACATCTTTGGGATAATTAAGAGAGTAGACTGAGAGCCAGACCTTCTCGTCCAAGATTAGTGTGTGACCTCACAAATGTGCTTCTGAAAGAATGGTCAAAAATACCCATAAACACACTCATAAAGCTTGTGGACAGCCTTCCTAAAAAAGTTGAAGCTGTTCTAGCTGAAAAGGGTGGACCGACGTCATATTGATCCTTATGGATTAGCTCAAATGTAAGTCAAGGCAGGTGAGCGAATACTTTTGGAAGTATAGTGTATCTTACAGTTCAGATACGTGTCTTTTCCCTTAAATAGCCAATTGGATGGAACTGTATCCAGTTCCATGTGGAGTTGGATATTTGTATACATATGGACACAAAAAGAAATGGAAATAATAAAGTTATTTACAAAACACAGAGAAACAATTGTAATTTTAGTACCTTGTATAAGTTTAAAGAAAATTAATTGCGATTACATAAAATTGGCAGTTATCTGCTTTAGAAAGAAACTATTTGTATTACCTGCCTTTGCCATATATACAGGTGCTGGTCATAAAATTAGAATATCAGGAAAAATTCCATTGTATATTATACACATTCATTACACACAGACTGATATATTTCAGGTGTTTATTTCCCTTTATTCGATGATTATAGCCGACAACTAATAAAAAACCCAAATTCAGTATCTCAGAAAATTAGAATATTACTTTAGACCAATACAAAACAAGGATTTTTAGAAATGCTGGCTATCTGAAAAGTATGAACATGAACCGTATCAGCATGTACAGCACTCAATACTTAGTTGGGGCTCCTTTAGCCCGAATTTGCGGTGTGGCATGAAGTTGATCAGTATGTCGCACTGCTTAGGTGTTATGAGAGCCAAGGTTGCTCCTTCAGCTGTTCTGCATGGGTCTGGCCTATCACATCTTTTTCACAGTACATAGATTTTCTATAGTGTTAAAGTCAAGTGTGTTTGCTGGACAATTAAGAACAGGATACCAGTGTCCTTAAACCAGGTATTTGTGAGCTTTGCCACTGTGTCCAGGTGCCAAGTCCTGTTGGAAAATGAAATCCCAAAACATTTTCAGCAGCAGGAAGCATGTGGTGTGCTAAAACTTCCTGGTAGATGACTGCGTTGACCTTGGATCTCAGAAAACACAGTTTGCAAGGCTCCCCAAACCATCATTGATTGTGAAATTGTGAAAACTTAAAACTAGACCTCAAGTGACATGGATTCTGTGATTCTCCTCTTTTCCCTCAGACTCTGGGACCTGGATTTCCAAATGAAATACAAAATTTACTTTCATCAGAGAACTTAACTTTGGACCATTCAGTAGCAGTCCATTCCCTTTTGTCTTTAGACACTCTTGATGCTTTTCTTTGTTCAAGAGTGGCTTGATGCAAGGCATGCGACAGCTGAAACCCATGTCCTGCATATGTCTGTTCTTAAAGTTCCTACTCTAGCTGCACACAGTACCAAATCTACAAGTACCTTGTTTAAGGACCATGGTGTCCCTGTTCTTAATTGTCCAGCAAACTCACCTGACCTTAACACTATAGAAAAACTAAAGTTCTAAAGTCTTCTTCTTCTTCGTGTTTCGGCCTCTTTCTTTTATCAGGGGTTGCCAGTTAATTTTTTCCACCTCACTCTGTTCTCTGCATCTTCTGCTTTCACACCAACTACCTGCATGTCTACATTGACCACATCCATATACCTTCTCTTCGGTCTTACTTTCTGCCTTACATGAAACCTCCCACATTAAAATGACAGGTGTTTCAGTTTCATTGTCTAACCCCTGTACCTTCTCTACTCTCATTCACACACATGTATTCTGTCTTACAAATGATGACTTTCATTGTATTGTTCTAAAGTAATATTCTAATATTGTGAGATATTGAATTTGAATTTTTTATTAGTTATCAGTTATAATCATCAAATTAAAAGAAATATATCAGTCTGAAAAGGTTTCATTTTTTAATGGAATTAAGGAAATAAATCAACTTTTTCATGATCTTCTAATTTTATGACCAGAACCTGCAAATATAAAAGATTAAAAAAAAACAATTACATTTAATTTTGGAAGTAATCTGTATTTTATTACATAATTTTAACTTTATTAAAACTGCAGTTTGATTGATATTGCCTGGAATAATTAATAATAAAAAACTTTGTGAAAATTAATAAAAAACAGAGATATATGTTTTTGCAAAGGAACGCTAATATTTCTCAGGATTTCATAACTGTGTTCCAGAAAGGGATACATGTAATCTACATATTTTTTAATTGGTAATTAATTGGGGAAAGCTTCTAAAATTTTAGGCTTGGGGAAGTCGTAGGCTTGCAGATAAGGAATTGGCCTTGCGACCAGAATGTCCCTGGTTTGATTCCCGGTACCAAGGCACCTAACCCCCTGTTGTAGAGGCTGATCACCACTCAGGCCATGTGTTCTCACAAACGGTGTGTTTCACTGCACGGATGGGTTAAATGCGGAGGACCAATTTCACTGTGTGCAAGCATAGGATAAATAGATCACTTTCTCTAAATTCCCTGCATTATAAGGATACTGCCTAATGTGCTTTTTGTGTGGGAAATTACTGATAATGCTGGGGTATAGATATAATCTTTCCCACAAAACATAGAGTACTCACGTAACTTGCAAAAAGACAGTTTTACAGTTGCTTAGTGGGTGGCAAGACAAATATGGTTTACAAAATACAGCTACTTCTAGGCACCTCTGATGGAACTTCATTAACAATTAGTATAAAACCAAAAAGAATGCCAACATACAAATCTGCCAACATTGCACTTAGTAGCTACAAGTCAGTTTTAAGCATGGGCCAAGTAAATGTACTTATTGTGCTAGAAAAAAATAAGGGTTTGCGTGCAAAGTAAGTGCAGCTCCATGCTGGTGGTGCTGTGGAATAGTCAGCTTGCCCGAAGCAAAACCAGCTGGGAGTCATCAGGCCCCAGTGCCTTTCCACATTTGGACTCCTTCTGGTCTTGTAGATATGTCAGGCAGCAGTAATGATACCTCACCTCTGAGTTCTGTGGTGAATTTTGGGGTTTTCCTGAAATGCTAAGAGGATGCTACTAGGATTTATATTAGACAGATTTAAGCCTTATAAATAGTTATGAATTTGGTTTAGTTGGGCTATTAATTGTCATCATATATTGGGGCAGTTTGGCATGAATTCAAATATAGTGCTACACTGTAAATCTGTAGATATGTCTCAGTCACCCTTATGTTCGTGACTGTAGTGACGGTTTGGGACGAGTTTTATTTATGGATTTACAATGCAATTTGACTTAATTAGGAATACTTAGTAGTTCACATATGCCATATCATGTCATGTGTCATCATCACATCACAATGGTCGACTCTCATCTTTATCCAGTGTCCTCTGTTATGTGAAGCATACAGCTATCTATCCCTTGATAATCCAGTTCATGTCATCATGTTTTACATTCATGTTTTTGAGTGCTCTGACTACCTTCACAAGTCCTGTCATTGCATGTCATTCAGTGCTTTAATCAGAGAACTTTGGACCATTCAGCAGCAGTCCAGTCTCTTTTGTCTTGACACAAGGAATGTGACGGCTGTCTTGCATATGTCTGTTCATGGTGGTTTGTGAAGCACTGACTTCAGTGGCAGTTCAGTCTTTGTAAAACATTTCTGAATAAGTTTTGTTTTACAATCCTCTCAAGGATGCAATTATCACTATTGCTTGTACACTTTTTTTTCTATTAAAAAGAGCTCTGTGAACAACCAGATTTTATTGTAATGACCTGTTGTGCCTTTCTATGTTTGTGCAAGGTGTCAGTGGTTGTCTTTTGGACAACTGTCAAGTCAATAGTCTTCCCTATGATTGTGGAGCCTACAGAACTAGATTGCGGGACCATTTAATGACCGTTGCAGGTGTTTTGAGTTGATTAGCTGATTAGAATGTGGCACCGGTTGTCTTCAATATTGAACCTTTTCACAATATTCTAATTTTCTGAGATATTGAATTATTTTTATCAGTTGTCAGTTATAAATCATCAAATTAAAAGAATTAACACTTGTAATGTATCAGTCTGTGTGTATAAATGTGCATAATATACAAGTTTCACTTTTTGACTGGAATTATGTAAATAAATCAACTTTTTCACAATGTTCTAATTTTATGACCAGCACCTGTATTACTATACTAGCTTGTTTAGGTATTGACATACTTTCCAATACACATTTTATAGATTTGTGCTTGTGCTTTTATTTAAATTTGTGTATAGTTATGTTAATTAGATTGATTTAACCCTTTTTAAGTGTTATATTGTTTTTTACGGCAGATTTATGACATACAGTATGAAAGCATTTAAATACCATTCGGTTCCAAGTAACAGTAGTAAATGCGTAAAAGACTGAAATGTCCAGTATATAGAACATTTCTTTCTGAATGAGGAAAACTGTGTCTCTTAGTATTCAAACACAACTGTCTTTTCATTTACAACACCATTAGAAAGCCCAGTTGTTCTGTACTGTGCAGTGAACAGACATACTGACTCATGTGCTAGGTTTGGGTTCTTTGGCCCTCATTTGCCGAAGCCGCGTTTCTTTCAGTTTTACTTTGTATTCCGACATTTTTGTCATCTTTCCATCATCAACCACATGTCATCAACCATTAGTCATCTTGACACTTTTCACGCAGATTGGATGGCTAAACAATATGTCCTTGTAGTCTGAACACTGAAATGCATTCTCTGGCTCTGACTAACTGACTCTGGTGTCAGAGGAAGTCATGCTCGACTCTTTGGATTCCACAAGAGCAGGTGGACAGTAATGGCAAATTATTTTACACACTTAACTGTTTGAAACATGTTTGTATCTAGACCCAAGGCAATGAGGAGAAAAGGGATATAGTTGATTATGTCCAATTAAAAAGGGCTTCTTCATAAAAAGAGATGAATCTAAGATGATTAGCCTGTGGTTCAAGTACTTCTTTAGCTATGCTTGACTGGAGTCAATTCGATTAATATTTTATTTGTCACATCCATTGTCATGCATACAGCATGCAGTGAAATTATTTTATCAAAGTGACAGCTAAAGTATGGTGATCCTGGCACACTTGTTAAGGGCCTTGCTTAAGGACCCAACATTGGCAGCATGTGGGGCTTAAAATTTAATTTATTCAAATTTCTACAAAGTCAAATACATCATTTTGATTTGATTTTCAATACATTTGTCCATCTGTCAACAATATTTCATATTCCCTCAATAAATAATGTTTTAGGCTGAGCTTTGTGGAAGGGAACATACTGCTCCTTTCATGAGACCAAAGAGATATTAGTCAGATGGGGCAAGATCAGGACATTCGGGTGGGTAACAATGCCCTTGGATAACAGTCTTCAGCAGTTTTATCTTAATTTTAGACTCTTTGGTGAAAATTTTATTATAACAAGCACTCTTGGGTTTTGAAAACTTTTTCTAATAATGTACCATTACTAGTCCCTGAAGATACACTAAGGGCACTTTAGCCTAACTGATTCTTTTTAACTGTAGGAGGAAACCAACACGGACATGGGGATAGCATCTAAACTTCACACAGAAAGGACCCAGGATGTGCCACTCAGGACCCTCTTACTGTGAGGTGGTAGGCTTACCACTACACCACCATACACCGTTACTGTATTACAATTATTAGAATATAGCTTCTTCTGCCCGTACAAAAAATAAAGTATGTACAACCTGTTGAAAGCTTCATTCCCAGAATACGCAGTATCTCTGTACAAATATCCCAGCTGTCTGGGTAAATAGAGAGCTCAGCTCCATGGGTGAGGAGCGCACCTCCTCAGGACAACAGGCCCATGCTGAGGAGCATCTGTTTCTTTATCACTAAAAAGAGACAGCTGCTGGATCAAAGCATGCCACATCTTTTTCAGCAGAATTGTGCTAGCACTCTGAGAATTTCGTCTGTAATCGGGCACAGTGTCACGATCTGCATTTGTTTTGGATCCTGAACTAAGCACTGAGCTGTGAATCAAAATGCTTCTTAATCATACAGTAGATGATTCTGAAAAGTAAAACCGCGCATGGTTTACATGCATTTTTGAATACTAATTTAAAACTAGCCATTTACAGCGCTATTAAAAATATATTAGCTTGTGTGTTTTGCTCCACCTCGTGTAATTTGCTGTAATTAGTATGTTTTGGCCATGGGGAAATAGTCACACTAGATTGAAAACACCCTCAAACAATAATTTCTTTCTCCAGCTTAACTCAAGTCCATTAGATAGTTATTTTAGGACCCACTGCTATAGGCGATAGAATCTGAACAGACATCTCCATTGCTCATTCAATATTATCTTTCTTTTTTCCCCTTAAAAATCACCTATCAGGCAACTTTATACACACACACCCTCACACACACACACACATTGCACAGGCTGTGATTTTTTTTTTTTTTTGCTAACTTCCTGTCAAACTTAGAAGTCTTTCTTATTTTAACAGATGTGGGCAGTCTTGTAGCCCTCTGCTCCCAAGTGACCCCAATGTGCACTTCCTGCCCTGAAAGCTGACTCACATGAACAGAACAGTCTCACATTGTACCTGCACGTTCTTTATTCTATTAAAACGATGTGAACCTTTATTTTTTTTAAGTCATATTAGCGTCATTCCTTGCAGCCTGATTGCTGCTGGAAAGCCTGTACAAAGTTAAGTCGAATATTTTCCGCACTTATCCACAAAGTATTTTTATGAAAGAGTAATGCTTAATTTTTGACAATCTTCCAGCTTTTTGATACACTTTACATCTGGTGACAATCTTTCATATTTCCTCATTTAAAAATGTTTTAGAACAACCTGTGAGCCACGACTACAGACACATAACTCTTCCGGGTACCAAACAGGTGATAAACAGATAAAGGAATATCAGGACTATAAAGTGAAATTTAGATCATGGGCTGCAGTGTGCAAGGCTCTTCATTAGCAAGCTCCTGTGTTTTCTTTGAATTTTAGCTTTCACCTCTCCAGTTAGCATCTCATTGTAAAAGGCACTGTTCGATTTTTGATCCTTATTCCAGATAATGAGCCAATATTAATCTTTGAGTATCCCCAAAATCTATAATCATCATCTCTGTTTGATGCTTTATTGGTTGTTCATTAGGGATGCTTCCATTCCGTATTTCCAGTTTCCGAGTAGGCTTGTAGCGATACATCCATACAACCGGAGTGTAAAAAATTCTGACTCGCCCTCGTACTTTGCATTTTGTGTAACATTGCCATGTTATTCACTGCAGCATGCAGTCAGGCTTGTAAATCATTATATATAGATTTCTAGAAACTTAATATGAGGAACTTGAACACATGCATTTGTCTTGGACAGCAAATTGTTTAGATGTTTTGAAGTCAACAGAAACACTTGTGTATAGGAATTCATTCAACTGACTGATTAGCATGCTTTCAGCACTCTCACCCTGGGAGACTGGTGTGTGGCGTGACAGTACATGTGGTTTTACACTGACCTGCCAATTCTCTGCAGCCAATTGCTCTTACTTACTGCAAACATTTCAATGCTTACTTCACTTACTTTCCTGGTAGCCCCTGGGCCATGCTCAGTATCATGAATTACAACACGTATAAATAAACAGCTAGGGTGTGCATTGTATCCACACCCTTGATTTTTGCTTGCCACTACCCTCCTTGCAATTGGTGAAATATTCCTATTATATTCAAAATGAAAATATAATAATTGATTACTGATTGATAACCGATTAAACTGCCCTCAAATAAAGGTAATAAGTTGATGTGATTTCGTATAGATGGAGTATCCAAAAAATATTTAGTCTTTGCAAGCAAGGATGAGTCATAACAATTATCAGCCAGCTAACAGTGTGTCTCAGTACAAGATTGCGAAACATTCGGGCTTTTACAAGTTACAAGATTATAATAGCATGGAGTTTTAAGGGCAAATAGGAAATATCGGTTTTATTATTTATAATAATTACAATAATATAGAAACGATCACAGAGAGATACCTGGAGCAGCACCCCATTGAGGTAGACAAGCAGCAACTAGGGTTACGTGCCTTGCTCAATAGCATTTCAGACATGAATGTTCCCTCCAAGACTGAGGTGCAAACCAGTGACCTTTTGGTCACAAACCCACTTCCCTATGCGTTATAACATAGCAACGCCTTACTGTACTGCATTCACATAGCATACACACCCTTTGTGTCACACACTATTTGAGCCTGCATTGAATACAGACCCTTCAATTTCTGATAAGCCCCTACTGTCTTTGCATATTTGAAAAATGCACTGTAGGAACAAGTGTGTGCGGAGGTGGGGCAAGGTATGTAATGTGATAAAGGAGAGACGGAAGGAGGTGTTGCCAATGTTATAATTAAAAAATTGCCACAGCAGAGGTCAGGACACATCCTAGTTTTAGTTTGGAGAGATTTAGATTTTTATTTTGATTGTGTTAATATTATGTTTGCAGAGATAATATTTTGGTGCAAAGAATTTCAGTATAGGACAGAGCTAGTTCTGTTCACCTTTCCCCATGTAGGGTGTATGGCTTATGATTGTATAGTAATAATAATACATGTAAATAACAATAAATAACTTATCTACATATAATGATGTTCTTGAGAAATAGTGTAATTGAGAACAATGTCCATGATATTTCAGTAGAACTGTGACGTCTGACACAATTTCTGTTTCAACTCTCTTCCGGCTTGATGTGTCTGGACAGATGATACAGAGTGATTTGTCTGAATCAATCAAATTCGAACAGTCACCAATACCATCATCAAGACCTGGCACACCAACCACTTTGTCTGGTTCTAAGCATATTAAGTGGACCCGAAAATCCTCTTCCCTAGAGAGATGGTAGTATGGTTCCCTTTATCTGTGGTCAAGCTGCCTGAATAGATATGGCTTAATAAGAGTATGCTTTAAATGGTCTGCATTATCTCCCACAAATATGTACGGCATCTTCATTTTGGAGTTGGGCAAAGACTCAAATGGGGGAAAAGTGAGTGAAGAATCTAATGTCTGAGACTCTACAATTGCATAGGTGAACTTGCAGCCACCATTATCATAGAGAACATGTGCTTGAATAGGCCTTGCCTATTGTCTTCCATTCTGCCTTTGTTGATGGTGTCTAGAAATAGAATAAAATTAAGAAAATCCTAAATTGTCCATATATTTTATACCGTTAGCCTATCAAGACCCAAATACAGTGTGATAAAACTATGCCAATATTGTGTGTATGCCTAATGTGTGGTCATAGCCAGAGCTTATATGGCAATAGTGCTAGTGTTTGGAAGAAGTATGAGCATAACCAGTATAAGCATAGACCAGATAAATTACCAAAACAAGGCATGAAGGCATGTGCTAGTGGTTGTTTAAACAAGACAGGTTCTAGTGCTCAAGCACAATGTGACCAGTTTGCATGATACATAGGAGATGACGGGAGAAGTGTCCAATATTGCAGATGGATTCTTTAATTTACACTCACAGCTCTGGACTCAAATAAACTTGTGATGAAAAAATAATACTTGTATTCCCAGTGGACACTTTTTGAAACAGTTTTGCTGAGAGCACAGACAAATCATTGTGAAACGCACACTGTTGCTTGCAAATGTGGTAATGTGACCAGACATGCACACTGCTTGAGCTTGTGTAATAGCATAATACATTTTGACATGTTTGATGTTGTTCCCTGCACCCCGTTATACCTTTAATAGGGTCCTTTTTTGTCATAATGTCTATGAAGGGCAACACAGGTAGGTCTATTGATATTGTTAGCATCTCTACCATTTGCTATATTTCACCCCTACTTGTTTCAAATAAAATCATCAGAATCTAACAAGAAGTGCTGCCAGGATGTCAAGTTCGGTTGGGCATTTGACTTTTAAGGGTCAATGAGACAAAATGTCTAACTTGCAAAAGTTATACCACAAAATCACTTATATTGCAGTTTTGCCTTCTTATTAGCCTTGCATAAAGAGAGCAAGACAAAGCTGAGCACGGCTGATTTCCATTTATATGAAGTATATAGAGGAATCTGCCACTTTATTAGGTAGACCTTGCTAGTAAAAGGTTCAGAAATATCTGGGTGCTTCCTGGCATAGTTTCAACAGAGATGGTATTCTGCATTCCTGGTTTGTAACAAGTGGTTGTTTGAGTTACTGTTGGCTTTCCCAGTAGATCAGAAGTTTCTAAATTACTCAGGCCAACCAATAGACACGCATGAATACACACTGGTGATACTAGTTGGTAAACATAGTAATAATCTGGAGATTTAGAAAGGGAATGATCATTAATACGAGGCATGGGCATGGAGATTTTGGAATGCTCTCTGAAAGGTCTAATTGCCCTCCCGGTGCTAATGGGCAGAACTGCTGAGTAACTATAAGTAATAAGCAGCTATTATGTCCATAATTACATATCACAGTGATAACGGGGTGATCTGAGACTTGTTGTGAGATGTGTGTGCAGTTTTGTGAATTAAGATGCTTATCTTTCCCAACATTCACATAAATGAGCTTCTGCTAATGATTGATTGAATTTAAGTCACAATGAAATTTATTAAAAGCAACAATTTT
>JAOUQV010000007.1:282093-308421 GCA_028565295.1 Aspidoras spilotus | reverse complement strand
CCACCAGGCTTGTCCAATTTAGCCATGAAACCTCCCACACTAAAATGACAGGTGTTTCAGTTTCATTGTCTAACCCTCGTACCTGGGCTGAAACAGTCATTATGCTAGTTCACTTTTACACCTCCCAGGTCCCACACAGTAACAAACACAGGCATAAGGGCAAAATTGCACATTTCC
Organism: Aspidoras spilotus; assembly: GCA_028565295.1. NCBI lineage: Eukaryota > Metazoa > Chordata > Actinopteri > Siluriformes > Callichthyidae > Aspidoras > Aspidoras spilotus. The sequence goes on along the minus strand of JAOUQV010000007.1, from coordinate 308,244 downwards.
CATCCTTTATGTATCCACTACTGAAAAAAAAAAAGATTATAGGAGAAATTAAAAAAGTGGGGCTGAAACAAGCATGCTCATGATAATTAAAACTTTTTATTAGTGTATTTATGAAGTCTGCATATGCCACACGCTTTGAAAAGCTTATCTCCTGATAACGTTCACGTTCTACCAATACATCTCTCTAATGGTAAAATAAGCTCAACTGTTAAATGCTTTGCAAAATTAAAGAAAAAAAAAAAAGGTAAAATTATATATTTATATTTATACACACGTACTGTATATGCATATATGTCCGGGCCAGTTTAACAGTTTTATTTGGTTTTCGTTCCACACCCAGTCAATATCCCAGTGTCAAACGGTTTCAAACAGGCCACAACATTTTTGTCTTCTTCACACTCACTGCAATTACAATACAATCGCCAAGTGTAATAAGATTAACAAAATTAAAGAGAGAGGGGGGGGGGGGTTTGGAGAGGCGGCAGGAGGGAGGTGAAGATCTTCAAACATCTTGCCACCTTCACAAGAAGTAACTAAGGCAGACAGCTAGATCACAGTCATTAGTTAAGTTGTACAAGAACACACACACGCTAAAGTTGCACAAATTATCTTATAAGACGTTGATCATTTGGGAAGTGTCTCTCCCCCTGCCCTTTTTGTGTGCGAATAGAACACTGTCCTGTTTATGCATTATTTGACAATAGGTAGATGTCCTCTCTCCCTTTAAAGAACAGGTCTTGAAAAAAAAAAATATATATATATACATAGATACATTAAAGAATTTGTTTTATTCCTGAACAAACCAACTTATACATGCTGAAATATGTTACGGACATTTTTTGGTGCAACACCGGTCGTAAATCGTAAACATAACAGAGGAGACTATAATGACAAGTTCTTGAAAGCTTTTGACTGACAACTTGTTTGCGATGGGATGTTTTCACCATGAAGTTGCGTTCTGTTAAAAAAGAGGGCATGATCTAAAAAAATACTCAATTCTAATAAAAAGGAAGAGAGCAGTAAAGATTTTAAATAGATTTATATATAAAAATACATGAAAAATACAAAAAGTAGCTGAAAGAAAGATAAAGAAAAAAAAAGAAAAAAATAATAATAAATCTTGTGATTGTGAAGAATAACTACTTTATTAACACTTAAAGCTTATAAGGTTGGAGTTCCTTTGTATTTCTTAAACGTTATGGATTGTGTATATCATATTTATTACTCATTTGTCTTCATAAAGATTTCTCAACCAACACGCTCCAGATCGAGCTACTGCCTATTTCACCTAATGATACACAAACGATGGCGGTGAATAAAATATTGGTCCAGTTTGTTGTTTTTTTTTGTTTTTTTTTTTTTCTTCTCTCTACACCTTTTTTGCTTAAACATTCCTATCTGTTCACATTAGATTTCAGAAGACGCATGCCATAAAACAGCACCCTGAACATATAAGGCAACATTCTTTCATAGTGGTTGGGTGCAGCTAATCAGAAGCGAAGAAATGAATAAGGTGTCTTTATTTGTAAAGAACGAACGGCTTTTGTGGGTGGGAAGAGCTAAAAATGCAGTAATACTTTTTGTTTTTGTTGATTATTATATCAGCAAAGACAAAGCTCGAACAATATCATGTTTGCCAACAAAAAGGTAAGCTGGTGTTTAAGCAAAGAAAAAAAAAAAAAAAGTAAAAAAAGTCAATTTACTTTATGTGATAACGTCAAGGGGAAGGAATACTTTACTGAAACATTTGTGCCATGTTAATAATTGCCTTGTTACTTCCCTCACACACTCAATCGTGCATACGTGCACACGCACACCTTCCCAGTCTTTATAAGAGAAGGAAAAAAAATATACATTTCAAATTCTACCACTAGTACATTTAATATTGATTTGTGAAGAGAAAAGGAGAAAAAAAAAAAAAGAGCGAATTAAAGGTGCTTGAAGCTGACGTGATTAGCAAGTGCCATGTTCAGTTCTGAAAAAGTAAGAACAGCGAAAGAGAGCGGAGGGCGGGGGCAAGAAAGAGAAAGAGAGATAGAGAGAGAGAAGTGGTGACAGGTATTATGAGAGAAAGAGCGAGTCAAGGATTATATAGCACGTCTGTTCTAATTGTCGTTTCTCGTGATTGTGGACTGCAGATTTTGGGGGAAAAGGGGCGTGGAAATTGTCATCATGATGATTAGGACATACTGGAACAACGGGCAGTAGGAGAACCCATCTGGGTCAGAACCTTATCCAGCCACTGCAATGGTCCGTTCAAGTGCAGCTCAATCCAGCATGGAGTGCTCGTCACAGTCTGCCGTCTAATACACACACAAAAATTAACTGCATTTTCTTTTTACCTAACAAACATTAAATACACTTGTATGCTTCCATTCAAATAGACTTCACTACACATTAAAACAATATCATTCCCCTTCCTGTGTACCCTCACACAAGCTCATCAATCCCGGGATATTTTTATCTGTGGCTTTTCCCCATAAACCACAAGGGAGGTCCTACATGTTGCAAAGCTGTGGAAAGATTCTATTCCAATACATTTAAGGTTGTTCATGAATTTAAATATACAAATTAAAGAGTAACACATTAATTAAAGAGGAACCAAATCAGTGGTCAAAAGATTTTAGGTTTCACTTCAAGCGCTCTTCCCTTAAGACCTCATATAACTCTATTTTTAGTTGAAGAAGAAAAAAAAAAAAAAAAACTTTGCTTTTAGCCCCAGGACCTACAAAACCTCTGTCCACACTCTGACCATCAATATCTCGAAGCACATCTGATTGCTAACTTAGGGAAAATGCGGCATCCTTAGTAATTATATACGTTTCAATATCAGTATAATAATTATAAAATAATTTAATAATATATTTTACAATTAATCTTTTGTTTGGGTTTGTGCTTTACGTTTGAAATTAAATCCAAAGAATTCATCTCCAAACGTGTTTTGCAAGGTTCTGCCAGCCAACAATCATCTAGTCATAGTCATATGGCCCACCCTGTACAAATATTTTATATACACAAAGGCACTGGGGGTACTGCACCCAATTCCTAATAAAAAGGCTAACAAAAATATAAATGATTCAAAATATATAAACAGTTGTTCAGAAAAATAGCAGTATCTATACAGTGTTCCCTCAGTTATCAGAGGTGTTACGTTCCGAGACCCTCCGTGATGGGTGGAAATCCGCAAAGTTGGGAAACCATATGTATTTTAATAATTATACATTATTTTAATAAACGTTCAACCATCCTCCCTATGCTCGTGCAACAATCGAATGCCGATGTGCAGTGAAAGGGAAGAGATGGTGATGCTGAACAGCAAAAAAAACAGCCTGCGACAGTTACTGAGCTGATCAGTGGCTGTAATTACACAGAGACATGCTCTGAATTGTTGCGTTCCGTTAAACAACCAATCGGGTGCGGTGTACAAACTCACGTAGGTACGTACGTATCTCAAAGTGGTCACAGGTAGATTTTTTGGTACATACTCACCTACTTAACATTTTTTTTGCTGGTAGTTTTTGGTGCATATTCACCCACTTAATCACTGTAAATAGTATTTTAATATGATTTAATAAACCTTTAATGTTAGAATATTTTAATACATAATGATTTTCTATGCAAAATAAATCAAAACTACACATTACTGTACAGTATGTACCATGTGAAAATCATCAATAAATATTTTACTTTAATATTTTTTTCATCCACGAACCGCGAATCTGCAACAATCGAACCGCAAAGTAGCGCGGGAACACTTTATATTCATTTACAAACTCAAATATGATGAACTAATAGTTATATAAGCTTTATTTCTGATAACTGCTTTACAATGGAGTTGACTAACATCCAACCAAATCTGACTGAACTACAGTGGGTACGGAAAGTATTCAGACGCCTTTAAATATTTCATTCCGTTTCATTACAAACATAAAAGTTTATTTTATTTATCATTAATGTACACTCGAAGCCCCAATGCCGTTTTTACTTAATTGACATGGTTACAAATTCACATGGTAAAAAGTATTCTGGCCCTTAGCTGTGCCACTCATATTTAACTCACATGCTGTCCACTTCTTCTGATCATGCTTGAGATGATTCTATTCCTTAGAGTCCAGCGGTGTTTAATGAAACTGATTGGACTTGATTAGGAAAAGCACACCTGTCTATACAAGAGCTCACAGTGCATGTAAGAGCATATAAAAATCATGAGGTCGAAGGAACTGCCCATGGGGCTCAGAGACAAAATTGATCTGGCCAAGGTTACAAAATAATTTCTGCAGCACTCAAGGTTCCTAAGGGCACAGGGGCTTCCATAATTTTTGGTTTTTGGACGACCAGAAGTCTTCCTAGACCTAGCCCAGTCAAACTGAGCAATCATGGGAGAAGAGCTATGGTGAGAGAGGTAAAGAAGAACCCAAAAATCTCTGTGGCTGATCTACAAAGATGCAGTAAGGAGATGGGAGAAAGTTTCTCAAAGTCAACTATTACTGCAGCCCTCCACAATTTGGGGTTTTATGACGGAGCGGCCCGACAGAAGCCTCTCCTCAGTGCAAGATATATGAAAGCCCGCATATAGTTTGACTCCCAGACTAAGAGATTTAAGAATCTCTGGTCTGATGAAACAAAGATTGAACTTTTTGGAGTTAATTCTAAGCTGTATGTGTGAAGAAAATCAGGCACTGCTTATAACCTGCCCAATACAATCCAAACAATGAAACATGGTGGTGGCATCATCATGCTATGGGGGTGTTTTTCAGCTACAGGGACAGAACGACTATTTGCAATTAAAGGAAAGATGAATGCAGCCAAGTACCGAGTTATTCTGTAAGAAAACCTCAGACTGGGCCGAAGGTTCACCTTCCAACCAGTCAATGACCCCAAGCACTCAGCTAAAATAACTAAGGAGTGGCTTCAAAACAACTCTCACCATTTCTGACCGACCTAACCAGTGCGCTGACCTAAACTTGAAAGAGGATCTGCAAAGAATTATGGCAGAGGATCCCCAAATCCAGGTGTGAATAACTTGTTGCATCATTCCAAAGAATCATCATGGCTATAAAACAGGTGCTTCTACTCAATAATGAACAACGGGTATCAATACTTATTACATTATGATAATTCAGTTTTTCTTTTTTAATAAATTTGCAAAAATGTCTACATTTCTGTTTTATTTCTGTCAAGATGAGGCACCGTGTGTACATTAATGAGAAAAGAAAATAAACTTTTTTGATTTTAGCAAATGGCTGCAATGAAACAGTGAAATACTTTCTAAATACCCACTGTACATTCCATAGTTCTTCAGTATTCTTGATAACATTAATCTTGTTGGTCTAAAACCAGGATGGTGCCCAAATGCTGGTGTGTTTGGGGTCATTCTTCTGCTGAAACACCCAATTAAAGGGCTTTTCTTTTTCAGCATAATGCAACATAACCTCATACATTATTTTAATATATTAAACTGATCCATAGGGTTCAATATGATGTCGGTCCACCCTTTGGAGCTAAAAAAAGCTTTAAAAAAAAAAAACTCCTCTGGGATAGCCGTTTATATGAATATTTGACCATTCTTCCAGAAGCACATTTGGGAGGTCACACACCAATGTTGGGACGGGAAGGCCTGGCTCACATTCCCATCCCAAAGATATCCTATCGGGTTCAGGTCAAGTTCATCCACACCAAATTCTGTCATCCGTGTCTTTTTGGACCTTTGTGCACAGTCACGTTGGAAGGAGACAACTCCAAACTGTTGCCACAAAGTTGGTAGCATAAAAATGTCCAAAATGTCTTGGAATGCTAAAGCATTCATACATCTGTGGCCATGGAAATGATTGGATGACCTGAATCCGATAACTTGGATGGGTGAGCAAATAGTGTACAAACCCAATTCCAAAAATGTTGGAAAAAGGTGAACTGTAAATAAAATGTCAAACTGATATTGTATTCACAATAAAACAGACAACATATCAGATTTCGAAAGTGAGACATTTTGAAATGTAATGACAAATATTGGCTTATTACATATTTTCATAACAGCAACACATCTTAAAATTGGAAAAGGACAATACAAGGCTGAAAAAGTTAAGTACAAAAAAGGAACAGCTCTAGGACCAATTAGCAATAGGTCATTAACATGACTAGGTATAAAAAGAGCATCTTGGAGTTGCAGCGGCTCTCGGAATGGAAAGAGCATCTCTAATCCCCCTAATTCAGCGCCAACAAATAGCAGAGCGATATCAAAAAGGAGTTTTGACAGTGTAAAATTACAAAGAGTTTGAACTTATCTACAGTGCATAATATTAAAAGATTTAGAGAATCTGGAAGAATCTCTGTGCGTAAGGGTCAAGAGCGGAAAACCATGCCCGTGGCATACTTCTGTATTAGAAATCACAAAATGGGATCAGGAATATTTCCAGAGAACATTATCTGTGAACATTTCACCGTGCCACCCGCCGTTGCCAGCTAAAACTATAGTTCAAAGAAGAAGCCGTATCTAAACAAGATCCAGAAACGCAGACGTCTTTCTCTGGGCTAAGGCTCATTTAAAGTGGACTCTGTCAAAGTGAAAAATTGTTCTATGGTCAGATGAATCAAAATTTGAAGCTCTTTAATGTCATTCGGACTAAAGAGGAGAAGGACAACCCAAGTTATCAGCCTTCAGTTCAGAAGCCTGCATCTCTGATAGTATGGGGTTGTATTAGTGTGTGTGGCATGGGAAGCTTACACATCTGGAAGGACACCATCAATACTGAAAAGGTATATCCAGGTTCTAGAGCAACATATGCTCCCAACCAGACGACGTGTCTTTCAGAGAAGACCTTGTATTTTCCAACAACATGCCAAACCACATTCTGCATCAATTACAGCATCATGGCTGCGTAGAAGGGTCGAGGTACTGAACTGGTCAGCCTGTGGTCCAGACAGTACATTAAATGGAATATATGACAAAAAATACCTAAGACTGTTGGGCAACTAGAATCCAACATTAGACAAGAATGGGTTAAACATTCCTATCTCTCAACTTGAGCAACGTGTCTCCTCAGTCTTCAGATGTTTGCTGACTGTTGTAAAGAGAAAAGAGGGTGTCTCACAGTGGTAAACACAGACATTTCCCAACTTTTTTGAGATGTGTTGTCACAAAAATTCAAATAAGCAAATATTTGGCATGAAATTTCAAAATATCTCGCTTTCGACATTTGGTATGTTGTCCATGTTCTATTGTGAATACAATAAGAGTTTTGACATTTGTAAACTGTTGCATTCTGTTTTTATTTACAGTTTGTACTTTTACAACCTTTTTTTGAATTCGGGTTTGTATGTGATAAATGGGCCAGACCCCAAAATTTGAGAAAACATTCCCAAACCATAATGCTTCTGACATCCACGTTTACTGTGGGTTAAATTCAGTGCTTATGGGTCATTTGTGGCCTTTTCATGCTTTGTTTTGGAATTAAATGCTCAGTGCTCCCAGTGCCTTTGTGCATATAGAAATAAATGATATCATAAGGATAAATCTTTTTCCCCAGTTGTTTTAAACACACTGATGTTTTGAACACAACTGTATATTGAGGTAAAAAACCCTTAGCTAAAGAAACCCATGATTATTTAATTAGATTAAGCTATTTAACATGCAACTCCAAAGCATTTAAAAAAATGCTATACACGTTTTTAGCTCAAGAAAAAATAAAAATAAAAGAATTGAACAGAAGATCATCTTGTACCTGTACTCAGCTCCCCATCCTTTAACAAAGCTCATGCGGATAGTGCACATTCTGGTGAGCTGATAGACAGCTTCAAAGCCCTGATTGACCGACTGAGCCAAGAGAGCTGCAAACTCCTGGTTGTTGAAGATCTTCAGGTTACAGCCTAATAATAATAATAATAATGTCACACTTATATAAGTGCAAAACATCATGTAAGCAATACTATAATGCATGGTTTGACTTCATGACCACACAGGCTGCAATTAAGGGTTTTGAAGTCTCACCTGGAGGGATTTTGCAGACAGTTGCTGGGTGCCAGCCATACCTCTGATTACAGTTGGGGCTTTGAACAAAGATGGCACTGTCACTTAGACACTCAGCAAACACTTCACCTCCGATATAATACAGCCTGACTCCCCGGCCTGATCATAAAAAATATTTAAAAACAAAACAAGAGTCAAATGTTTAATTTACAGTTTAGTAGAAATATTTACATTTACTAGATGTGTGAGGCTATTGGATTAATATTTGACCATAAAATACTGCCTTAAAAATCACTACCAGTTGATCCCCATTTCCAAGTCTTGCTTAATAGGACATTTCTCCATTCATATTCCATATTTGTGACTGGCAAATGTAAGCGAACCTTTGCTTTCAGTACATGGTTCCCCCTTTCCTTTCCCTAATCGATTCCACAATAAAATCCACGTTGTTGTGCCCATCATGTACAAACACTAATAGGCACATTAAAATAAAATTTAAATGCATGTTAGCACCTTCCTTGCCCCATTTAACTGAAGGCAAACACACTTACTTGCCACTTTATTGAGTACACATATAGTATAAGTTGTACCCCCTTATGCCTTCAGAACTGCCTTGATTCCTCATGACATACTTTTAACAGAGATGGTACTCTGCATTCCTTGGAGTGGTTATTAGATTTTTTTTTGAGTATTTGAGCCATTCTATAATCTCAAACCATTCAGCCCATTCTCCTCTGACCTCTCATATCAATAAAGCATTTATTTTTTTTATTTTTTTTTTACACACAACTGCAGCTCACAGGATATTTCATTTTTTTCTGACCATTCTCTGTAAACCCTAGAAACAAACAAACAATCCATTAAAAGTCTCTTAAATCACCTTTCTTCCCCTTTCTGATGATAATTAGTTTGGTTTTAACACCATGTCTGTTGCCTGTTAGGCCAAATTCATGGCTGGAAAGGTTGCTACATCCGTTCTGTTAGGTTTTCTATAGTTTATTCACTGTCTCTGTATACTCTTAATCTATGTTGCTTAAGTTATGATATTAATAAAAATTTATGGACTTCTCACTTTGGTGTTGGTTTTCGTAGACACAGTCTGATGCTTTTCATTTTAAAAATGTAGCACATTCCACTAGCAGATGCTTTACAGTGACTTGTGTTTTACATGTTGTGCAGTATGGGGATTCTGTCTTCTTTATGAGGTACATGTAGGCGAGTCTAGGTGTCCTATGTAGCATAGTGTAAACTAATTGGTTCCAAAAATTTCCAAGAAGGATCTGCATTTTCTGTCAAATAGTCCAACTACAATGCTCGGTTTGCACTTCAGCACGCTGGCTTTGACCACCTCTATAGGACTAAATGCATTGAGTCGCAGCCATGTGAATGATATTTGTGTTAACAAGCAGTTAATCCTAATAATGTGGCTAGTGAGTGTATATTGTAATTTAAATATGTAATGTTCCAATGTGTGATGTTTATACAGTATGACTATGATCAGTTATGATAAGGATATTATTGATAATGCAGGGTGGAACTGAAAATAAACACCTCTCTACTACTGTTGTTTGTTTTATTGGTTTATTAACGTCATCTTCAACAGCCATATTGACGACAGGAACAGGGTTACATTCATACACAAGTTTCACATTCATACACAAGTCAGTCACAATTTAGCATCTCCAATTTACCTAGCATGCATGTCTTTGGACTGTGGAAGGAAACTGAAGCACCCGGAGAAAACCCACCCGAACACGGGGAGAACATGCAAACTCCACACAGAAATTCCCAGGTCACCCCATCCGGGGATTGAACCCGGGTTCTCTTGCTGTATGGCCACAGCACTATCCACTGCGCCACCCCTCTACTACTAAATTAAGTGATAAATAGCCTTTCCGGTATAAAACAAACATCAATAACTCTAATAACCAATATGCCTAATTATGTGAAAAAGTTTAATGCATTCATACATCTTCACTTATTCTGTTAATCGTGTGCATACCTATGTGCCTGCGAGTCATCTCCACGGTAGCGTTGCGATTGACGTTGGAGAGTAGACCTAAGCAGAAACGCTCAGAGTTGGAAGGATCTGTAAACCCGTCCACAGTGAGGGAAGGCTGTGAGGCATGGAATGTCTCCCCAACCCGCTGGTTCAGCTCATAATAGGCTATGGAGCACCAGAACGCTGGCTCAGAGTAAGTCACCGGTTGTAGATCTGCAACACAAACATATCAGAGAAAAACGTTTACACAACATAGCGCTATTCAACGTCTTATCCGACACAAATAAAACAGTAAGAAAGTAGTTTTACAGTAGCACAGAAAAATAAATAAGCAAAAGGTTGCCCTTACCCATACCATGGTTTACAGGCGAGAGTGTACTTGGGGACATTTCTGCAGGAGAGCCTATAGAGAGAAAAATATTTAATCATTCATTCACAATTCTATTACAGCCACATCACTGAGGTACCAGAACTACACATACACACTCAAAAACACACACACACAGCCCCAAATATTAACATTGTACGCTTTCAGTAAAGCTATTTACAACATACATTTAGCTCATTTAATGGTTCCTTGTGTTACCTTTCCACTACATGGTCCCTACATCACTCAACTTGGTTAGGTGTTATCCCATCTGGCAAATCTGCTCCTGCTAGCTGGAACTGGGTAGTTTTACTCCATGGTCACTTGTGCACGGTGCAAGTGAGCCGACTAAAAGCCGACCCGTAACGCGTAACCTAAGTGCTGACTAGCCAGAGCGAATAGACAGCGAGCAGAAGTGTGTATGTGTGTCTGTCTCGATTGAGCTGCACAATAAAGCTTTTATAAAAGCGAGTTAAATTAAAAAGGTGTGTGTATTAGCGATATTAATTTGAGACACAAGGGAAAAAAAAGAGGTTATTTTGTAACTCATTCGAATGAAGCAAAATCTGAACCAAATAAACTGAGATACAAACATTGACGCATGTGTAATCGATTGCACGGACCACAAACCTTAAAACCTTTGGAGTCTATACAATTGATTACACATTCATTAAGTGAATTTTTTTCCCCATTTTAAAGATGTAAAACAGAATTATCACAGCCCTTCACCAGTACATTTTGAACGCTTTGGGTCCCCAGTATTACAGCACTTTACTACAACTAGCTAATAAGATAAGACATAAGTTGTAGTTTTATTCTTGCAATTCATGCATGATTTTAGTCTTTAGAACCTTGATTTTTTTGTACAAATTCTGAAAAGATCTCATGGAGAATAACTGTGGCAGGTGCTTCTAGATGCTTGGCAAAACTTGCCAGATAATTTAATTATAAAACCGCACAAATGACAGCGTAGAACACAAAGGAAAAGGCACTGATTTGATTTTTTACTGCAGTGTATACTGTAGAAAAACATTCATTATTTTAAAGGTATCCTTAAAGTGTGTATTGGAATGTGTTTGCATTAATTAAATTTGCATTAAAAAAAAAGGATGCCCATGTCTTTCAAAGCACTAAATAGAAATACAACACAAAGAGTAATGCTCGCTCTCTCACTCGCTCTCTCACTCTCTCTCTCTCTCTCTCTCTCCCCCCTCCCCTCTGGAAATGTACCTGTGTCCATACTTTGGTTCATATGTTGGTCACTGGTCTCTCCATCCTCACTGATGTAGCCTGGGGGAGGCGTTTCTATGTAAACGAATCAGAAACACGGCTAAATTACAACAGATGAAGGCAATAGAGATGACTCATACTGTAGTATTTAGCAAATCCATTACTGAAGAAGAAATCACACACTCCGAACCTGGTATGTAGTTATTGGGGGGTTCAATTCCACCAGGAAAGTTGGTGTTTTCAGGTATGGAATGGGTGTAATCATCCAGAGGAGGCAGCTCAGTCAGAATCTCTGTGTGTCTTGGCACTAGGACAGGTGGTAAGACTATAGAGAAGGTGAAAACAGTAGTATTATATACAAACACAAGCTAATGTTTTCACCTTTCCTATAGGCTGAGATAGATGTATATAAATAAAATAAAAGCATGCGTCTGTGCACCTGGTGTCTCCACCCGCTGATAGTGGTAGGGGTTGACACACACTTCGTCCTTCTTGAGGTTGAAGGCAAACTCGCAGGTGTCGATGGCGCGCAATTCGTGGTGACTGTGCAGGTCTGGCCATCGCCACAGGCGGCAGTAGATGACGTGAGGCAGCCCTTTCCGGTGAGACACCTGCAGGCGTCCGTCCAGAGATCTAACCCAGGCACACAAAAAAAAAAACACAGGAAAGGACAGAGAGGAAAAGAAAAAAAGCAAAGGAAGACAGGAAACGCACCAAATGGTCAGAGGAAAGAGAGCATGGATAGAGAGAGGGAAGAGAGCTGGTTTAGACCTCAGTTGGCTTGCCTTCAAATACTAAAGCAGATAACAATCCACATCCTAGTTTCATTTATAATTAATCTATTTTTTACAGGATAAAGACGATGTGAGTGCATGATTGTGGAAAACATTAAGTGAACAACTTTAATTAACACTAGCTTAGCACTGTACATCCATTCAAATTAAATTAAATCATTGAGAAATGATTTGCCTAAGTAGTTAAAGTGAAATACACAGCCCCTGGAGAAGAGGAGGAATACATCTGCACCCTCTCTCTCTCTCCGAGCCGATGGGGAATTAGAACGCAGCCCGGGTGAGTGCAGCAGAGTGACAGGAGAAGATAATCACCTGGTTTGGTCAGGATAGCTGTATAGGCCTGAGGTATCCCACTGTTCTATCGTATTTGGAGTACTCAGTCCCCAAATTTCAGAGCAATTGCTGTGCACAAAAAAAAGTAAAAAAACAAAAAAAAAAGAACACAAACAAAAAAAAAAAAAAAACAAAAAAAAAAAGAACACAAACAAAAAAATGATAAACATGGGGTATGAGTCATTCAAAAATACCAAGATGACATAAGCATGGGAAATTTATGGGTGCCATTTCTTTTATTGAAGATGTTCTGCATCTGCGTAACGCAGTTCACCTCAAATAAAAGAAGCCACTCGGATGGTGAACCACATACAATGAAATGGAGAACAAAAAACAGTACACGTGTTCTTATTACAGCGTTCACTTGGCGTGTAGTGAATAAGGCATGCACTTATTTAAAATTAGCCAACATGTGTAGTTGAATACTGCTTAAAAACAGTCCCCACAAGTTTTATTCCTCTTATACCACAGTAATTGGGTAACTATAATTAATAACACTATCAAGTGTCACGTTTAATACCGGAAAAGGCACATGAAAGGAGTTGGTCCCTGATATGTCCCTCAAGTAGTAATGGTTCTTCCATAACCAGTGCCCATGTTCAAGCAAATAATAAAATGCATGTCATCAGTTTAGCAAACCACAGGTCATCATTTTTGGAACCTCCTCCTGTAGTACAGAATTTTGTTAAGATGCTGACACTTGATGTATTAAACAAAACACAGTTTCTGCAGGTATCAGCAAGTCTAATTTAATGTTTCTTAATTTAAATGTAATACTTTTATTTATTTCATCATGGCTGGACCCTGTGCAACCTGTTATCCCTGCAATAACTACTTAAATCATAACATGTGTAATATTTGTTTCACTCTGCTCATCTGTGTTTACATGTACATAACTGTATAGATAGATAGATAGATAGACATCTATCTATCTATCAACATACTTTATTATTTTCTTAATCTCTTTTTTACCTTTTCTATCCACTGTAACTTACTGCTGAGAATGTGAATTTCCCCACTGTGGGACAAATAAAGGCTCATCTTATCTTATAACTGGACATGAATATGTATTAGTTATTTATTTTTTGTAGACTGGTTAAAGACAAGTTAAAATAGCCCAGCATTGTGATCTGAAGAAATCAGTTTGTTCTTGAAGTACGAGGGCAAATATTATTATAATGGTTCTGTTCTTGCCACATGTAAAAGACTGAGAGATTTGCGAATAAGAAAGCATGGACACCAACAACTCTGAAATAGCTTCATTACATGCAGATGAGATTTTAAATAAAATTCTCTGCAGAAACGGTTTGATATTTTATACAAAATACACCGCTTACACAAATTAAAATGAGTCTCTTATTAGAAAATGTACAACTGCTGACCATTGGGAATAGAGAACTCGGAAGCTGTGGTACAGAACTCACGGCAGATTGAAAACAATAGTAATAAGCCTGTACTTGTGACGAGTTTGAATAAACTGATGTTAAAACATGCAGCACATGACAAAAATGAGTTTATATTTCTATGAACACATTCATTTCATACCAGTATTATCAGTCAGCAAGATATACACAAGAGACTTGGAAATAAAAGAGGCAATTGTTAGATGATTGCAAGATTCTATACTTTCCCAAGAGTTACTATAATCTATATTGTGCTTTTTTTAAGAACTAAAAACTCCCCAAAAATCACAGAGCTTTGTATATCCTTAGTTTCCATGATGAGGAAAAAGATTGCACAAGCAATCAGGATTATATTCCATTGGGAAAACCCACAACCCCCCACCCCTAACTGTTAAACTTCCAACAGTTAGTCTTCTCCATTTTTTTCTGCATCTCATAATTGAGTTACATATTGTCTAGTAATATTTATAAAAGCCAAGGTCATACAGGAGACATGGACCAAAGGAAACACAGCAGTTACTAAACTAATGGGAACATGGCCACCTCTATTGAGGATGATGGAACATCATGATGTACTAGACAGATAGTGTGTTTTTCTTTTTATTTATTTAACGTCTTTTTAGCATCAAAGACCATTTAATGATGAGAGCAAGGGTACATCTACGCACTAGTTTACATCCATACATAGTACACAAGTCATAGACAATTTAGTATCCCCAATTCACCTTCATACGAAACCGGAGTAAACCCCACTAGAAAATGAAACTTCATCTTCATTCTGTAAGCTGACAGCACTACCGTGGCACCACAGTGCCACCGGACAAGTAATAACCAATTTTATCTAGGTAACCTAGATATTAATCCACAAATATTAACACTCACTTACCAGAGAGAAGTATAAATTTAGATGCATCAGCCACAAATTACAGAAATGTGCTGAAGCAAGGCAGATCAATAAAACACTTATTTCATGCTCAGTATCTTGCCGCTGTATTGCGCATAGCAACGGAAACATGGGGCATTGAGCAAAACTAAAAAGAAAAGAGAAAAGAAGTGAAACTACTCATGTTCACAAAGAGTGTGCCATGTGCAGAATCAGCAAAAAAACTTTCAATGGACCAGCAGCTGGAGAGCAATTATTTTGCGGCCCATAATTAACATTAACCTTAACCATAGTAACCAAAATTGCAGATTGTCTCAGAGTAAAACGGAATTACTATGTAAAAACTAAACACTCGATCCGAATTCAGTATGACTCTAGAAAAAGACGGCAACACACACCTTTCTTATTGCAAAGGAAGGAACATAAAAGAGGTGCCATCTTCTATACACTAAAATGCATCATTATCACAAAAGCAGAGGTACAGGGAGATTCACTTGAACAAGGCACAGAAAACACACATTTAGCTAACTTGAGCATATTTTGTTCAGTCTAAGGAAGTGCAGAAATAGGACATCACTATTTTAAGTTTAAAAAATATTATTTTTCCCCTCTCGTGTTGAAAGTAAAACGAATTTACCCATTTACTGTTATTAATTTGGCTTAATCACCTAACAAATTTTAATACAAAACAAAATATATATATATATATTAACACCAGGACTCTTACTAGCACATACCATGGCCACAAGTGTATGAATGCTTCAAGTTAAATGTAATCCAACACAAGCCACAGTTTTTAAATTTCTTATTGTTTTTGATTATGCCTAACCATTTTCTTCTCTGCTATAACTCACACTCAGGTAGACACGCTACTACAGAGAGAGTGCCAAGCCTGACCTCGTCTTCGAAACCCGCTTGATGTACCCAGTAAATACTAAACACTCCTTCACAGACACTGTGGCTCCTCAATTCATCACTGACTGTGGAAACTTTAAACTAGACCTCAATTGACATGAATTCCGTGCTTCTCCTCGCTTCCTGATACCTTGATTTCCTAAGGAAGTGCAAAATGTACTTATCATAGAACTGAACTGACCACTCGGCAGCCGTCCATTCCTTTTGTCTTCAGACGCTTCTGATGCTGTACTTTGTTTAAAAGTAGCTAATGTCTTATGTAGCATATGTCTTTGCACGGTGGTTCTTAAAGTGGCTTTGTGAATCTTTGTGAATCTTCTCTACATTTTTAAATGGGTTTTGTTTCACAATCCTCTACTACATCTTTTCCTTCTCTTTGCCTTTCTATTAATGCTCATGTATACATGGCTTGGTGAACAGCCAGCCTCTTTAGCAAAGATCTTTTGTGTCTTGTGCAAGGTGGTTGTCTTTTGGACAACTCTCAAATCAGCATTCTTCCCCATGATTGTGGGGCCTACAGAACTAGATTGCGGGACCATTTAAAGGCAGTTTCCAGTGTTTTGAGTTTTGAAGAAACCTCCACCAATCATATCTTGGACACATTCTAACCCTTAAGAACTTGATATCATTATATCACACATCCCTAGTTCAGTCCATCATAGATATTTTAATACATTACAGAATTCTGTAAATATGTGTGTATTAACTGAATTAATATGTAATACAATGGAACAATTGGGCTTTGGTACATCATTTCCTCTGAGAAAACCCTTAAAAGAGCCTATAGTTCGGGTGCCATGCAATTATTTATAAATATGTAGAGGTATGTAGCATATTTTTGGCTCAGATTGCCTCACCCTATTAGGAGTCACATTATATCTGGTGCCTCTTTCGAGCAAATCTCTCCGTATATCACACACAAAGCCTCCGATTTCTCATATTCGGGTTCAAGGTTTATGAACAGCTCTAATTCCTAACTATTTTAAATCTTACACACTTCACTCAAAGCCTTTCCTACATATCACACATGACTGCAGAAAGATAAAACTGCAGATTATTACAAAATTACCCACACCCACACCAAAACGTACAGCAACATTATCTGCAGGCATTCCAGAGGTTAAAACCACTTGAAACACAGCTCTAAACAAGAATCAGGACTTCGATAAAACCCAGAAGGTGTCTTATCAATAGCTCCTGATAGGATAACTTGTCTATACAAAGCTACTTGAGATGTCGAAATTGTTAGTATCCATGCCAGTTCCTAACAATGCAGAACTTTTCCATGATCCAGGGTCATGTTCTTAAGATGGGGGATATTGATTAATGCAGTCTCTTGCTCGAGTTACGTCTTTTGGGTTTTTTTCTTTTTAAAGAAGAGAAAACTTCAGAATGAATCATTTCAGAAAGGGTTTCTAGCATATAGTTTTCTTTTTTTAATTCAAATAACTGTTCTTATATTTGTGCTCTACTATCCATGAAATCCCTTGTGTAAAGTTGAATTATGCCAACATTAAACCTCAAGAAATCCTCTCTTCTTAACAAGCCAAAATAAGAACACACACTTGAGCAGCTTAAAATTACTCTTCATAATTCATAAGCAAATCTGGGCCATGCCTTGGATAATATAATGAGTTAATTGCATTTTTAAAAAGCAACCAACCATAACATGTCTAATTTGTTAAGATTTCAATATTCAAAACAACTAGCCTGACAGACGACTAGAGATAAAAATCAACATGTCTGTATTCTGCAGTTGGAAACTGTTTCTCACCCCCATTAAGGCTCATTTATGCACAACATTAAATACTGTGTAGATTCATACAGAATTTGGACAAACATCTATAAGCTTACAGATGCGGATGAGACAAATCAATGCCATTGGAACCCACTGGGGCAGTGCAAGACGCGACCACTTCCATATTGACACAACATAGATGAAATGGCAGAACTTTTTGTTGCGAGAGTTGGTTAGAACTTTTAATCATTTAAATGATGTAACTTCGCCAGGACACAGGGACAAACAGATGTTACAAAAGACAAGTGAATAAAATTCTTCGTCTAACAGAAGCAAAAGTATTTAATAGCCTCACAGAACACAGCCGTCTAATACACTGCCTTTTCCGTTCTTTCTGAACCAAGTCCAGAACTACAAGCTCCTCCTTGTGGTCATGTTTGATATTTACTCCAAACTGCCCTCTGCTGGATGTCTTGATCACCCATGTCAACGGAGCTGACGTGATTATGCATGTGGGCAGTGACGATTATGTAGCTTGAAGCGAACGCATACATTTCCATACGCAGAGGGAGTATAAAATGAGCCTTTAGAGGAGTGATGCAATATCCTGTCTGCTCAGAAGTTAATGCCGTCTGCCCGTTGCTAATACTGACCATACCATACTCCATTACTCCTCCTTCCTTCAAGAGTAATTGATGGAATTGTGCACCCCATACAGTCTGCATCCTCAGCAGAATTATTAAAGGGTATGAACCCAGGGCCTTAATACCAGCACACAGAAGCACCCAGACAGCAGAGTGATCATGTTACAATCAATAGGCTTCAGAAATGCAACCCCATCACTCTGGCGAGGCGCACTCTTGCATCCCTGCACTCACTAGAGGCATGTCTGCAGATACATTATCTGTGCTGCTTCTCAGAGGACCTGCATTGAATTGTCGGGACTTCCAGAAACTCTGGCCGGAAGTCACTTTGCGGCAGATAAGGATTTGTTTTCCTAAAATAGGGCAAGCAAAAACAACAAAGCCTGAAATAGAATGCAGTTTTTATACAGTAAGAGATTAGAAGATTAACGGCACTGAAACCAGTAAAGATCTACATGTCAAACCTACACACACTGACAATCCACCTCCACTCTTCCTACAGCTGAATACATCTCAACAACGCCTTCAAGTGTAAATCAGGAGAATTAATCATATGTTTGTCATATAGAAGCAGTTAAAAATAACCATTATGCCACCCAACAGACTCCATGAATCAAACTGATCAGGTTTTGATCACCATGAACTGTGTTCTGACAACAATATAAATAAAGAAATCTTTGCAAGTGTCATGACAATAGCTATGTTGACATGCGCAAAATGTCCTAATCAGATTAAAAATAAGGGATTGGAAATTAAATAATCCGAATATAACCAAGCTTTGTTCGGAATAGCAGCATTGACATGCGCACTGGTGTAATTTTCCTAAAAGAAGCACAGAAAAATCTGTATCTCCGCCTTCGCTATAAACAAACCACTAATCGCGGAATTGGCACACATGCGCATTCAGGTTATTTTTCAGTCGGATTAAGTGTGTACATGGACGATTTTCGAAATAAGGATCGGCATAAACCATCCCTCTTGTTCGGAATACATTTTCATTCCGACGGAGCTTAATCCGATCAGAATCTTCCGAATGACATGTTTATATGACGCATTTTTATTCCGATCGACCCTTTATTCCCAATATTTATGTCCATGTAAACATAGCTATTGTGACCGTTGTTATACACCAAGATTTTTTTTTTCCTTATCCAGATTTTTATTTTAAATGAATGGTGGAATTCAGACTGTTACAGAGACAACTGACGTCTTTAGACATTCCCACCAATCTTCAAGGTCAGAAGAGCGATTAGAACAGAAAACATGCACTGGCAGCAAAATTTCCCACCTTGTAAAACCAGATCTCCAGAGAATGACCCCAAACGACTCAAAATATGAACTCGACGCTCTGTGCCGGACTGTTAGAATTAGTACATCCTCATTATTTACCTTGTATGACTAAAACATAGATAATACATTTAATACTTTGCTCATTAGGTTATGCGCTTCGAGATCAGTGGGAAGTAGATGAATGATTTAAGGATTCATCCATTTCTCATTTCTGCCCAGTGTGATTTTATATTTCTTGTGAAAAAAAAGATCCATATGCGTAGATATATTTACATTTCTTAGAATTCTTTACTGGATCACAACTGCAGATAATTTCACAATCAAACAGGACAAAATACGACGTACCACAAAAACAGCGGTGATAAAAAGTCAGACGCAGAACTGTTTTCATAAAATACAAGGTTTCAATTTGTTGCGTCTAAGCAGGTTAGAGCCACCGTTTTCTCACATTACTGATCGACATCACTAGAGGTTTACGTCAATCACTGTGTAAGCGTGAAGGTTTAAGCTTCACAAGGCACAAATGAGATGGAATGGAAGTTTGATGTTTGAAAATTAAAAAGAAATTCCAACTCATACTTGAACTGAAGTTAGCATGAAGCAATGGAATAGACATAAAGCAAATGAATAAAAAATAAGCAATCCTAATTTCAGGAAATGTGAGAACCTCTTATTTAAATACTCGTGCTGAACACATTTCCTGATCGATCTGTGCAACTCTCCTATCTGCAATCAAGCAAAGAAACTGCATGATAAGCTGGGAGTGAGCAGGGCTTTGGCGTGGGAAGATGTACATGTATGTAATCTTTAGCGCTGGCGTACCTGGGTATGGTCACACATTTGGTGTTGATGTTCTGTGTGGTGATGGCTTTCTCCAGTTCATCCAGCTGGCCTGTCTTCTTCAGTTTCTTCACCAGACTCTTGACAGCCTTCTCGCACCACTTCTCCTCCTGACCATTCTGCTCTCCGCCACCTGCTCCACCTGAGCCATTCGCAGTCTTCTTCCAGCCCAATAGGCGTTTTACCACTGGGGGTGTGAATGGCAAGATGGAGGACATCCTCTAGGAGTGCTTTGGGTTTTGCCAAGTAATGCAGGACAATTTTTTTTTGGGGGGGATGATTAAATGAGACAAATCCGCTTCCCCAAGGAGGCTTTGGGAAAGAAGGCCACCAGCCCAATGTGGCCTAGAGGCCCAGAGAGAATGTAAGTTGGGTTGTAGGAGCAGGAGGGGCACTTAGGAGTTGGAACAGGGAAAGGAGTGTGTGGCTGAGGAGTTACCTGTGAAAAGAAAAACAGAAATCAAACAAGACTGATGACAGACCAAGAGAAAAACACAGGCTCAAGTGGATTAGACAGGAACTGTTTTCAGAGAACGCATGCAAGGAAAGAAAAAAATATATGTTACAGTATAACATTTATTACAAAAGCCATTTTTAGGCAAATCACACATAAAAGAGGACAAACACACTGTAACATGATGTGAAAAGAGTCCAAATTATTTCAGATGGATATACATGAATGACCTGTATTTGAAAATGTGCATTTGTTTGATTTGTGAATCACCTTGTGACTTGATATAGAAAGGTGCTATATCAAAGATTACTCACATTCTACACATAAATAAAAACATAATATAAATATTAAGATAAACAGCTATGTATTCACATAGGAAATAAAACAATAATTATTCCAGGAAGATTTCTGAATTAGTTACATTCACGAACATCTTTTTGTCCAGAAGCAACTCCTGGGAAGATTCACCCACCATGAACTGTCATTTACAGATAAGACAAACAAAAGTTCCAGTGATAGAAGGCATGCAAGGTTTTCTTCTAGAATCATTCCCAAGTTAAAAGCAGAGACGCAGGCTGATATGAGAAGAAGAAAGCAGAGGAAGAGCCCAGTGTTAAAAGAAGCCGGTAATTTTTTTTTGTGTTCAATGCTCCAGTGTCATTGTTGCTGCACTATAATTTCACATGGATGCTGCGAGGGAAGAGGAAGTAAAGAAATGCAGGCTTGGCTTTAGCTTTCTATTATAAAATCACCAGGTAGCACTTGATTAAAATGTGCATATATATTTTATTTATATTTAGTAGTCTCACACACACACACAAATACACATTCATTGACTTTCGCTTAATCCACAATGGGTCGCAGGCCAGCCGGTGCCCACCTGGCAACTCTGGGTGCAAGAGCAGGAATAACCTCTCAATCATAAGGCACACATACTTGCACAGTCACACACACACAATCAAAAACTAACGGAGGATTTAGAGACACCAATTAACTCAGCATGCATGCAGGAATAAACCGGAGCAACTGGAGAAAGCCTGTGCGCACACATTGAGAACATGTGCAGAAATTTCCCACGTCGTCCCACCAGGGGATCAAACCCAGGTCCTTCTTGCCCACAGCACCGCTGTACCATCCACCCACACACAAAATAGCCAAGTGTCATAATTCCAACTAGTTAATCTTGGTGAAAATAACAGGCAGAGGAAACAGCACTAGTTATACTTATTTAATTGGATCCATTTCATCCAGAATCATGTTAAGCTACAGCTACAGCTACATTTAATGCAGCATATTACATTTTCTCACACACAACTGGAAGGTGGCACATGATCACAGATAAAGCGCCATAAATTGGTGTTAGAATAATCAACTCTAGATAAATGATTAAGCTGTCCACTGTACAGCAGAGGGTAACATTTACCAGCTACTGGTAAGCAAAGCAACTTTGACTGCAGATTGCAGGGACATGATTTGACATCCAGCTGGAGGGGACACAGCAGCCAGTCAGCGTGTCTGAGGCAGGAGGTGACGCTCGAACTGTCTGCATGCTGGACCAGTATTGGCAATACCTACAGGCAAATTTCACTGTATCAGACCCATGGCACTGTCTAATCCTGCAACTAAAACAGCTTATTGGTTGCTTAATGTTATCTTTAGCGTCAATGACTATTTTAAGCGACAGGAACACAAGTTTCATCTCATACACAAGTCACACACAATAAAATAATAATAGATACTTTATTGATCCCCGTAGGGAAATCAATTCCCAGCTGTGTGCTGGCCCCCTGATGAGGCGCATGGTGAGTTATACACAAGTTACACACATCTAAAACACAAGTCAATGACAATTCAGCATTGCCAATTCACCTAGCATGCATGTCTTTGGACTGTGGGTGGAAACCGGAGTACCCGGAGTAAACACACGCAAAAACGGGCAGAACATGCAAACTTCACATAGAAATCTCCCGGGTCGCGTTACCCGGGGGTCGATCCCGGGTCCTTTTTGCTGTAACGGGAAAAGCAATCAAAAAGAAATGTGTAACAATGAACAGAAAACAGGCCCCATGCTGAAGCAGCGCTAGCTACCGGTCAAGTAATTATTATTGGTACCATTTTATTCAAGTTCGCAAATTCCTTACCTCAGGTAAATGTTTATAATCAGCAGGATGTATACAGCAGCTGCGTGAACCTCTGGAGCAAGTCGATCCTGCGAGCGGTGAGGATGCTACAACAGCTACAATGAAACAAACCCGGAGCATGAATGCAGCAACAACCGGACGCGATTCTACACAGCCCGTGTTACGTTTTTGGTTTTGTATATTAGATTATATATTTTCTATACTACATTTACAAAAGCACGAGCCGTCGTTAGTAATCAGTCAGAACGCTGTGTGTTCGGTAATGATTGGGTTATAAACCCTGGCCATTATCAACAGCGAAGACCGCTAGCAGGGCTCTGCTACTTTGTTTGACAGAAAAATAAACAGGTTAGAGACGTGTTTGCAGCCAGTTTATCTCTCTGCACATAGGCGGTGATGTTTTATTTTTAACTTACCTTAACATAAATACGTATAGGAATTCAAACCCTTCCAGTCAACACAGAGAAAAGTATCATAAGTATATACAAATAAAAACGAGTTTAGATTGTATTTTCCTTCCCCGTAGACAAATTACAGCGCCATTCGACGGCCTCTCTCTCATACTCTCACACAACCTAACATTAATGCGCGCAGCACGAAAGTTTTCCGCCCACTAACCCTCCCTCAGTTTCTTATTGGTTGAAACAAAAACCTATTCTGGACGCCGTAAAGCCGTGTAGCCAATATTATATATCTGTAACCCATTATTTACTATTCGTTTGGCTTAAATATATGTCAATCACGTACAACGTCAAACGTATGCAAATCATTATTACATTCTATTGGCTAATCATAGTCATATCGATGTTTGTTTAATTTGCATGATGAGGCTTGTTATTGCTCAATGTGTCTATCTATCTACTGACGTCATCATACAACTAAACGGAATAGGGATAGGGCGAGCTTTTTGGGTTAGAGCCGTCAAAAATGGATAACGTATTCATCCGCCATTCAACAAAGGAGAATAACTAGGGCTTAGCTTTATTTTTTGTTGTTGTTTACATGCAGCAAGTTCATAAACAGTGGTATCTATTTAAACACGTCTACATTTAAAATGTTAACATTCATGGAAAGTTTTTTTGTTAAACGCTGCCTAATTATATATTTTCACAAGTGATGCCAGTTGCATTTAGTAATAATTTGATGACATTGATCACAAGACGTTTAGTATTATTATTATAAAACTTATACTAATTAATTTAAGTACATAAAACTGTTTCAAATTCAACATTGGTAGCAATCATTCATATCCCTGACTGTTATAATGTTCGGGTTGCCAGATTTCATTAAATATGTGGAAATCCTGCACATTTGAGACTTGTTTTGAATTGACCAATTTACTAATTACACACTTTTTTTACATCGTGCTTAAATCCATATGTTAAATAATATAAATAATTTATAAATAAATTTATAAATAAATCTGAAATGGTCAGAATCATAGTCACCTCACAGCAATAAAGATCCGTGTTTAATCCCTGGGTGAGGCAACCTAGGAAATTTCTCTTTGGAGTTCTCTTGGAGTTCTCTTTGGAGTTCTCTTTGGAGTTCTCTTTCTACAGAGGAGTCATCGAGAGCATCCAAAGCAGCGCCATCACTGTCTGGTTTGGGAACTGCACTGTATCAGATCGTGAGTCCCTCCAGCAGATAGTGAAGACAGCTCAGAAGATTATCTCCCCTCCATCACGGACATTTATACCACACGCTGCACCCGCAAAGCACTCAAGATTGTGGGTGACTATAGACACCCATCACACACACTCTTCAACCTTCTGCCGTGTGGAAAAAGGTATCGAAGCATTCGAGCCCTCACATCTAGACTCTGGAACAGTTTTTTCCCTCAGGCGATCAGACTCCTCAACAATCGGAGTCTGAACTGAACATACTCTCTCTCACACACGCACACACACACGCCCACTCCCTGTTAAAAAAGGTCCACAAAAACTTTTTACTACCTCATACAGCACAATTCCCCTTCATACAAAATTACAATATCTCCCACTTGTACTTACTTCTGTTTTGCACTGTTTGTATTTATTGTTCTGTATTGTTTCGTATTTATTGTTCTGTATTGTTTCATATTTATTGTTTGTACTGTTTGCACTAGTGCACTTTAATGTTGTATGTAGCACCTTGGTCTGGAGGAGCGTTGTTTCATTCACTGTGTACTGTAACAATGTATACGGCTGAAATGACAATAAAACTACTTGAGACCTGAGACATGTGACCCAAATGAGGATTGACTGTTATTAATGGACACATGTCAATAAAACATTCTCCACACCACTACACAACCACAAAGGCATGTAATGGGCATAGATTCTTACTGTTGGCATGCGCACCATTCGTGTGCCTCAGCAAAATTCGGGATTCCTCAGACAAGGGTATATTTTTTCAGTCTTGAACTGTTCTATTTCCCAGCATCCTCAGCTTCCTGTTCTTGGCTGACAAAAGTGGAAGCAGATGTGGTCAAGCCCATCTGCTTCAAGGATATGCATTCTGAGATGTTTTCCTGCACATCATTACTGTAGCTTTCGTTCAGCTCAAACCAGTCTGACCATTCCCCATGTTCACTAAGGTGGTTTCTGTCTGCAAAACTGATACTAACTGGTTGTCTTTCTTTAATAACTCTAGGTGTTATTGCGCTGAGAAATACCAGATCAGCAGAAATATTTAACAGACCTGTCTGGTACCATCAGTCATGACACAGTGAGATTAGTTCCCCATTCTGATGGCAGACTGAATTGATGAACATTACTATAAGCTACTGGCCCATAGACTGCATGAGGTCTATGCTTTACACTGCTGCCACACTAATGTTGATGTTTAATGACCTGAAAGTGTAGTCATATCATAAGGCTCATTTCTGGCAATATCCTAGCTATAGCTACCTTAAATTCAGGTCTACCATTAACTTTCTTATACCAACATAATGACTAAGCATTTTTGTAAGTTGCACTGGATAAGAGCATATAATAATCGTAGATGTACATACAGGGGTTAGACAATGAAACTGAAACACCTGGTTTTAGACCACAATAATTTATTATTATGGTGTAGGGCCTCCTTTTGCGACCAATACAGCGCCAATTTGTCTTGGGAATGACACATACAAGTCTTGCACAGTGGTCAGAGGGATTTTAAGCCATTCTTC
>JAOUQV010000007.1:250459-261659 GCA_028565295.1 Aspidoras spilotus | reverse complement strand
ATTGTCCAACCCCTGTACTTTGAAGCATCAAGAGCTTAAGGTATGCATTGGGCTTTGGCCATTGGCATCAGGAAATAATGGGCTGAATCATTTAATTTGTAGGCCAGAATTAATTCCTTTTAATATCTTTTCTTTATGGGCCATGTTTACTTTGTCACTAAAGCTAGTGCATTTTGTAAATGCTGATATGTCCACAACAGATGTATAATTTCACTTGACATGTATCAATAAACTTGTAATACCCCAGGGCAATTTCAGTGTGCTCATGGAAGCCTGTGCATTGACAAGAAGCTGGTGTGTGATGGGACCCCACATTGTCAGGATCGCTCTGACGAAATGGACTGCTTTACACGCACCAAGAGCTGCAGTCACCGCTGTGACGATAAGACCCGCTGTATTCCAGAGAACTTCCTGTGTGATGGGAAGAGAGACTGTACTGATGGAACTGATGAAGTAGATTGCTGTGAGTTTTTGGATATCTTACTGTTGAAGGTTCAAAGCCAAAACTTTCATTTATTTAGCCAGAATTGTAGTGAAATGTTAACAATCCATTAGATACCATTACAATCCATTATGACTCTGGGATGAGCTAGGATGAGCACTGGACGTTCTTTGATTTGACTGCCAAGATTGTCCACAGTGGTAATTTTTTGGTAAATGCAGGAATCACCATGTGAGAATCTATAGCATTAGAATTTATGGCACATACAGAAAGTGGAGCACATGTCACAAGCAGTCATCGCTTTGCAACACAGATGTGCTATTTATGAAGGGGATAAGCTGATTGAGCATATAAATCTAAGCTAATCAAAGCATCAGGTTAATTTAAGAAGGACCATGACCTGATTTCTAGGTATGCTGCTTATGTTGGAGTGGTTTAATGAGTGTACGTTAAGATCAGACCTTTATTTTTACAGCCAATTATAATGAAGTGATCAATAAGGCATCGGCTGAAGAGGTGTCCGTAGAGTTATCGACTCTTCGTCCAGCCTGTATAAGCCCATCAGTGTTGTGTGAAATCTCATCATTATGCATGTCCCCAGTTCAACTCTGTGATGGTAACCTGGACTGTCCTGATGGTTCTGATGAGCTCTTCTGTACGGATTTATGTCAGAAGATGGGTAATGGGCACACGTGACTAAAGTTTGTTAAATGTACTAGAAGCGGTTCATATTTCAATAACACTGTACTTTTCTCTTTTCAAGGTGACTTCCTCTGTAAGGACAAAAAATGTATTGAGCAGTATCTGGTGTGTAATGGACAGTCAGACTGTCCTGATGGTTCTGATGAGATGGACTGTCCTGCTGCTGCAATGGCAGCAAATGCAGCTGCCTTAAAATGTCGTTTGGGCTCAAAGCTCTGTAAAGATGGCTCTGGCTGTGTGCTGTACACCCACATGTGTGATGGAGAGCTCGATTGTAAGGATGGATCTGATGAAGAGGGATGTGATAGTCAGTGTAATACAGGTTGAGTCTTCTTCTTTTGGCCTCTCCCTTTTATCAGGGGTCACCACAGTGTGTCAACCTTTTCCACCTCACTGTCCCCTGCATCTTCTGCTTTCACACCAACTACCTGCATGTCTACATTAACCACATCTATATATCTCCTCTTTGGTCTTCCTCTCTGTCTCCTGCCTGGCAGCTCCATCTCTAACATCCTCTCACCAATATATGCACTGTTTCTCCTCTGCACATGTCCAAACCATCTCAATCGGCCCTCTCTCACTTTGTCTCCTAATTTTTCAACATGTGCTGTTTCTCTGATGTCTCATTCCTAATTCTGTCCATCCTGGTCACTCCTAATGAGAACTTAACATCTTAAGCTCCTCCAGCTCTGCTTCCTGTCTCTTACTCAGTGCCACGGTCTCTAAACCATACAACAAAGCTGGTCTCACTACTGTCTTATAAACCTTTCCTTTCACTTTTGCTGCAACGCTTTTGTCACACATTCAGTGACATTATTTTAGTATAGTCCTTGGTTATCCAAGTATAGTGTTGAGTTTGTTTGCTCAAGGCCACCAAGGAGCAATGTCATCACCTAAGTGCAAGTCTGTGCTACTGAATCTGAAGGTTTTATATTAATAATCAAAATTGTCACATCACTTAAATTATTTTTATCCAATTTTTTTTAGGGTTTCATCAGTGTACTGAACTTTTTTGTAACTTTAATAGGCTGCTGTTTGAAGGTGCTTCATTTTGGAATTTAGAATCTCTGTTTTAAAACTCCCAGGTCAGTTTCGATGTAGACAAAGCAGGAAGTGTATTGAAAGGAAGCAGGTGTGTGATGGGATTCCTCAGTGTCCAGATAAATCTGATGAATCATCATGTTGGAAGCCTACAAGGAGCTGTGCACTGCGTTGTGATCAAGACAGTCGCTGTATTCCAGAGATTTTTATCTGCAATGGAGTCAGGGACTGCTGGGATGGGTCAGATGAAACTGACTGTGGTAAGTATACTTCACTTTTTTTTTTGACAAGCTAATGGCAAAGTATTTGCACACACATTACACTATTGGGATCTTGGTGCTAGATGCTGATGGGATGTAACCATGTGGGTGTAAAAACATGGACTGTGACCCTTGATGCATTTTAATATGAATATGAAACCAAGAATTATCATTTTAGTAAACGCCGTTTTTACAAAACACAAGCAGCCTGTGTGCTTGAAATTTTCACTGATGTCTTTTCAAGGCTAGAGAATAAAAATCGGCGGTGACTGAAACCCAGAACCTTTACCTTGTCCTGCTATGGATATAACCAATACAAACAAAGCATAGCATTAAATCATAGATAAATATCTTCACCCTTATGTTTGGTATATTTATAGAATGTTTTTCTGCAGGAAACCCTGGAGCACAGTCCCATTGTAAAAGTCCATCTATACCATGCCTGACAACCTCAAAGTGCATCTCTCAGCGTCAACTCTGTGATGGAAGAAAAGACTGTGCTGATGGGTCGGATGAAAGGCCATGTCTTATCACCTGTCCTAATGATGGTGTTACATTTTTTTCCAAGTTTATCAAAACATATCTGATGAGCCAGCTTTCAGCTAATGTTTGTTAAAAACATGCTTTCTTCTAGATGACTTCCTGTGTAAAGACAGGAGAAGGTGTATTGACAAGAAACTGGTCTGTGATGGACGTCATCAGTGCACTGATTCTTCCGATGAGATGGAGTGTCCAACTGTGGCTGCGTATACCTTTAAAGCCGGTCCCAAAAAGTGCCGTTTGGGCTTAACGCCTTGTAAGGATGGCAGTGACTGTATCCTGTATAATCACTTATGTGATGGAGAGGTTGACTGTAAAGATGGATCTGATGAAGAGGGATGCGATGTGAATTGCAAAGCTGGTAAGAAAATGCAAAAAAATCTCGTCTATTTGGTCTCTGTTACAGACTTTAACAGGGTTCCCATTTCAAAACTCTAGGACAGTTTCAGTGTGCTCATGGAAGGATGTGCATTGATTCTAACCTTGTGTGTGATGATAAGCCGCATTGTCAAGATCGTTCGGATGAAATGGACTGCTTCAAACGCACCAAGAGCTGCAGTCATCGCTGTGACAATAAGACCCGCTGCGTTCCAGAAAACTTCCTATGTGATGGAGAGAGAGACTGTGTAGATGGCACTGATGAAGCTGACTGTGGTAAGTTTGAAGCATTTTTTAAAATCGTTTAAAATTTCAGCACTCATGGCTATTCATGACCATATCACTCACTGTTATTTACACCCAATGTTACATTTGTGTGATGCAAGTCAGGGGAATGATTTTTTTTTTTCTTGTGTATGATGGACATAGCCATGTTTTTGGGCTATGAAAGGAAATCAAAGCACCCAGGGAAAACCCACACAGCCACTGGGAGAGCATGCAAACTACACAGGCATGGCCCGGTCTATCCCACCTAGGAAATAATTGTATTAATAATAATTGATACTTTATTGATCCCCGTAGGGAAATTCGTTCTCTGCATTTAACCCACCCAGGGCTGAACACCTGGAGCAGTGTGCTGCACTCTACTGGGGTGCACTGAGAGCAGTTGGGAATTGGGTGCCTTGCTCAACGGCATGTCAGCCATAACTTGCCTAGAGTGGGGTTGGAACCAGTGATCTCTTGGTCCCCAGCCCTTTACCCTATCCATTAAGCCATGGCTGACCCCAAAAAACCAGGACCTTCTAGCAGCTCGGGTTAATATAAATAAAAAATCTAATATGTATCATAAAAGTATTTTTTTTTTATTAAAAGCAAAAAGATTGTGAATTTTAATGAATCGATTTGCAGCTGATTATAGATGATTATAGATATTTAAAATCCGCAACTTAATATGCAGTATGGAGTTTTTAGTGTCACAGATTCTTGTATAGTTCAATAATAATTTGTACACTCTGTGAAATATTGCCACAATGTTGATCACCTGCAGATTATATGCTTTTAATAATCTTTCTGATTCATAATCACATTTATTTTCCCTGTAGTTGTAATTTTCAAAAAATTGTATATATTTAATTACTACTCTTGTTTACGAAATGATCTCATGCTATAGGTTACACAACAGAGCTGAGTAGCTGCGTTGCCCCTTCTGTGTTGTGTAAAGGGGGGAAAATATGCATCTCCAACACCCAACTGTGCGATGGAAAGCGTGACTGTCCTGATGGCTTTGATGAAGAATCTTGCCTGAAACGATGTCCTAAAAGAGGTATTGGAATGGTTGTTTAATTTATTTATTGTGAAAGTTTGAAATAATTTAATGGTTAATTGATTTACTTCGAAATCGGCTAATTGTTTACGTTTTCCACATAGGTGATTTCCTGTGCAAGGACAGGAGGAAGTGTGTTGAGCGCCGCTTGGTCTGTAATGGCCGTTCTGACTGCCCTGATGGCTCGGATGAGGAGGGATGTTCTGTTCATTTTATTAAGACAAATAAGGCAGGTCCAATGAAATGCCGTTTAGGATGGAAGCCTTGTAAAGATGGAAGTGAATGTGTACTCTACAGTCATGTATGTGATGGAGAGACTGACTGCAAAGATGGTTCTGATGAGGAAGACTGTCAACATCAGTGTAGACCAAGTAATGCATATAAACAGCTGGTCATTTGTATTGAGTCAGTAGGCATGAACGTATGTAATACCTTTTGTGCATTCTTCCCAGACCAGTTTCAGTGTGCTCATGGGAGGATGTGCATAGATAAAAGGTTGGTGTGTGATGGGACACCGCAGTGTCAGGACCGCTCTGATGAAATGGATTGCTTTACGCGCACCAAGAGCTGCAGCCATCGCTGTGACAATAAGACCCGCTGCATCCCTGAAAGCTTCCTGTGTGATGGAGAGAGAGATTGTCTAGATGGAACTGATGAAGCAAACTGTAGTAAGTAATTTGTTAATGGTGTTCTAAAAATAACTATCAACTACCTCTTTTCTGTCATGGAGAAGGGTGGTTCTTTGACTTTGTATATAGATTTAGTCCACTAACCGTTAGTATCTTGGTGTAGGCATTAAAATGTACAGAAAGTGTTGAGAATGGCACGAATTAAAAGGATAGTGCTCAAGTTTTCAAATGTTAACCGTGGTTACCTCCAAGAAAACACTTGCCATCATGGTTGCATTTGCATCAAAAGGATTTCACAGGCAAGGACATTACTACTTGACAGGAGAGTTTAGGGTGCCCAAAAAGGTCAAGAAGGGGTCAGGACTGTCTCCTAAAGATGAAACCACTATGACTCCGAGCTTGCTTAGCAATTTCAGAGACAGGTGAGTTCATCTGAACACGTAGTGAGACGAAGGCTTTTTAGATGATCGCTTAAAGCCAAAAGACAGAAAAGAAACCAATCCTCTAAGAAAAGACTGATGTAAGAACTATAGGGATTGGACTACAGAGAAGTGGGGTAAAGTGATTTTCTCTAAAGCCCCCTTCAGACTTTTTGGACATCTTACCTGAGAAGAAAAGGTGAGCAGTACAACGAGTCCTGCGTCATGCCAACAGTGAAGAATTTGGAGACTTTGTGTGGAGATTAATATCATGGGGGCGTGGGATCGCTCAAAAATGGTTAAGACTGTAAATATTAAGTCTTTGTTTAATCTGGATGCATTTTATTTTTAAACTGAACTTTGAATCAGTCAAATTATATTCTGGACTAAAAAATAGGACTAGACTTAAATTGTCCATGGAATCAATTACAGAACAAAGCAATGTTGGGAGAACTACTTCAAAAAATGTAGCATTATTTAAACCCTTTATTCAATGGTATGTGGTAAAATACAATATGCATGGGCTATAACATATAAAACTACCCCAGGACTCAGAATTTCAGATGTTTGTTGGCACATTAATACGTATTACATAGTCATTCTCTTTATTAAACTGAAATAATTAATCTCGTGGATTTGTCATTTTCTGGTGATACTGTTGAGAAAAATTACCTTTTTTGTGTGACTACAAACCTGATTCTAAAAAAGTTGGGACAAGTACAAAGTGTAAAAAATGCAATGCAATAAACTACAAATCTGACTGATATTGTATTTACAGTAGAACATGGACTACATGTCGAAAGTGAGTCATTTTGAAATTTCATGCCAAATATTTTGTCACCAACACATCTCAAAGTTTGGACAGGGCAATAAGAGGCTGTTAAAGGTACAGAAAGAAACAGCAGAAGGACCAAATTGCAACTCTTTAGGTCAGTTGGCAATAGGTAATTAACATGACTGGGTATAAAAATGGCATCTTGGAGTGGTAGTGGCTTTTGTAAGTAAAGATGTGAAGAGCATTACCAATCCTTCTAATTCTGCACTGACAAATAGTGAAGCGACGTCAGAAAGGATTTTGACAGTTTAAAATTGCAAAGAGTCAAGGCCAAAAAAAACATACTGGGTGGCCGGGATCTTCGGACCCTTAGACGGCACTGCATCACATACAGGCATGCTTCTATATTGGAAATCACATAATGGGCTCAGGAATATTTTGAGTACATTATGAACACAATTCACTGTGCTATTCTCTGTTGCCAGATAAAACTCTATAGTATGGGGTAAAATAAGGTCTCTTTCAGGGAAGACCTTACATTTTTCAACATGACAATGCCAATTGACATCAATTACAGCATCATGGCTGCATAGAAGAAGGTTCTGGGTACTGGCCAGATCTTTCACCCATAGAAAACATTTGGTGCATCATAATACGGAAGATTCATCAAAAGACCTAAGACAGTTGAACAACTAGAAACCTACATTAGGCAATAATGGGTTAACATTCCTAACCCTCAACTTGAGCAATTTGTCTCCTCAGCCCCCAGACTTTTACATACTGTTGTAAAGAGAAAGGGAATCTCTGTGTTAAACATGGACTTGTCCGAACTTTTTTGAGATTTAAAATCACCTAATTTTCCTTTTTAAATGATGCATTTTTGCACCAAGTATCTGATGCGTCATCTATATTCTCTTCTGAATAAAATATGTAATTATTAAAACTTCCACATTTCATTCCTTTATTTACAATTTGTACTTTGTTCCAACTTTTTTGGAATCGATTTTGTAGCTACTGCTTGTAAAAAGACCAGCTTTACTCGCTCTACAGCAGTTCTGGGCTTCTAAGCATTGTTCTACAATTTTTCTTAATTCTCCTGCTAATATTTTTTAAATAACAGTAGCGTCATAT
The DNA here is from genome assembly GCA_028565295.1 of Aspidoras spilotus. Taxonomy (NCBI): domain Eukaryota; kingdom Metazoa; phylum Chordata; class Actinopteri; order Siluriformes; family Callichthyidae; genus Aspidoras; species Aspidoras spilotus. Next base: position 254,018 of record JAOUQV010000007.1, on the reverse strand, counting down.
TCAGTCATTACCTTTATCAGCTCTTGTAAATGACTCTGTTCTCCGTGTTCCTAAGCCACTGCAGAGACGGAAAAACCTTAAAGCAAACACCTCTGACTTAAACTGCACCTGTTTTTATGAGTATTGTGGCTCGGAAAATTAATTGTAAGCGGCGCCGACAAACATAAATGTGTTAAGTTTGAGCTTAGTTTATTAATCGTGTATAAACGATGCATTCAAATCACTGCCACCAGAAATTAGACCAAGGTAGAAGTCGGCTATTATGATCGATGTGTCTAAAGTGTTCTTGCTGCATGATGCATTGCATGCAGATGACGTTGTAAGCCTGAAATACAAACTTAAATAGAATGCTTATTTAACAGTGTACTGTTCTAGTAAATAAAAATGTGATTGTATTTTACAGATAGAAGTGCTAAGAAAATTTCAGGAACTCTTAAATGTGCTGTGGGCTTCAAACCATGCAGTGATGGAAGTGAATGTATCCTCTACAGTCATGTGTGTGATGGAGAAAAGGACTGCAAGGACGGCTCGGATGAAGAGGACTGCAGGAGCAAATGTAATCAACTTCCTTTGCAATAAAATGGATCTCATTGTCTGCCACATCCATTTTAATAGGATGTCTGTTTTCAGCTCTTGCTGTAGAGCCTACAGTTGAAGCCCCTCCTGAAGCACCCTGTAAAAATCCTTCTGTAGTATGTGAAGGCACGTCATTGTGCATCAGTCAGTCTCAGCTATGTGATGGGATTTTGGATTGTCCTGATGGGTTTGATGAGCTCCATTGTTTACATGCCTGCTCAGATCCTGGTAATGTGTGAATACAGTACATCTTTGGAAATTTTGTTTTCCTTTTCTAATTTTAAACTGCTTTACCATTTCCCTGTTTAGGCCACTTCATGTGTAAGAACAAGAGGAAGTGTATTGAACGAGTTCTGGTGTGTGATGGTCGCTCTGACTGTCCTGATGGTTCAGATGAGTTACAATGTCCTACTTGTCAGCAGCACTGTGATGAAGGGACTGTGTGCCTGAGCAGCCAGCAGTTCTGTGATGGACGAATGGACTGTAAAGATGGCTTGGATGAAAGAAACTGCTGTATGTTTTGTTACTAGAGTCCTATTGGCATATAAGCAACACAAGGTGTATTGTACAACAATTCACAATTTTTCTCATTGTATTTTACAGACAAGGATGTCAAAAATGCTACAGGCGCTTCAACCCACAAATGCCCTCTGGGCTTCAAGCCATGCAGAGATGGAAGTGACTGTATCCTCTACAGTCATGTGTGTGATGGGGAGAAGGATTGCAAGGATGGGTCAGATGAGAAGGACTGTGAACAGCAGTGTAAAAAAAGTAGGAGTGCAAAACCAAGTGTTTATTCGTGCTTTAAAGCAGTGGTTCTCTAATAGCTGGCTATTAATTCAAAAGATGCTGCGGCCCCTTGTTGAAATGCGAGTGGTTGGATTATTATAATGCACAAACAAATCGGTTTAATTCAAATCCACCACTTAATACAGGGAAGAGTATTAAAATTAATTCTTTTATAAAAACATTTAAACACCTTGTTTGACTAAATGAGCACAATCTTTGATTTCAGTCACATTTGGAATGTAATTCAAGGAACTTTCTTGTGCTCACCATTTAATATTGTAGAATCTTGTATATATATTTTTTTATCTTGTTTGTCTACTACTTTAATTGGATTAACTAGGTGCTTTTGTTTAATATGTAACTGTACAGGCCAGTTCCAATGTGCTCATGGGAAAAAGTGCATAGACAAGAAGCAGGTGTGTGATGGGACCCCTCAGTGTCAGGATCGCTCTGATGAAATGAATTGTTTTAAAATGTCAGAAACCTGCAGCCATCATTGTGATAACAGAAGCCGTTGCATCCCTGATACTTTCCTTTGTGATGGAGAGAGAGACTGCTTAGATGGAACAGATGAGACCAGCTGTGGTAAGGAAAATAAAAATCCGGGAGCGTTTGTCCTACCTTGGAAATGATGCCTAATATTGATTTGAATGCACTTTCAGCAAAGGAGCCATGCTTACGTGGGCAATTTCAGTGTGCCAGTGGACAGTGTGTGTCCTTTAGTGTTCGCTGTGATGGTTATGCAGATTGCCTTGACCAGTCTGATGAGAAGAACTGTCATAAACCTCCACACTGCCCTCTGGAGCAGCGCTGCTCCAACAGCCATGTCTGCCTACTGAAAGAGTGGTACTGTGATGGAGACAAAGACTGCACTGATGGGTCTGATGAACAAGTGAGGATTTTATTTATTTTTTTAATATTTAACACCATTTATTTTTTATAGACAGTTTGTCTTTTAGCAACATTATAGTAATGCATTAATTATTTGTGCATATAATATATGCGCGCACACACACACACTAGTGCAAGTATTGGAAGGTAATCATTCACTCTTTCACATGCTTCAATGTAATTTTTCTGTTTTCTTGCTAAACATGTAGAACTGCAAAGCATCTCCTACGCAATGTGGATCTCTCCAGTGGTCTTGTGCATCTAAAGATCAGTGCATTCCCATATTTTGGAAATGTGATGGTGTTAAAGACTGTAAAGACCAGAGTGATGAAGCTGGATGTAAGTGCAGCTATTAATCCAAATAAAGCTCAATTTACTGTAGCACCTACAAGTTCATTAACTTATGGATAAATATATCTGGTGCAGGAACCTGAAATGACTCCTGTAATAAATGGTCTTCCATAACTTGATAGATGAACAAATAACATTTATTTGTGGAACTCCATATTATTGAATGTACTGCTTCATATTGTATATTTTAGAAGGTGGACTTGGGCAGTTGACTCGATGTAAACAAGTTGGCATTTTCAAATGTAACTCTGGTATAAATTAACGTTCACATCACTTAAATGTAATGAATTTGCCATTTGGATTCAGGTGACCAGGTGAAATGTCCCCTGCACATGTTTAAATGTGGCAGTGGGGAGTGTCTAGACTACAAGCTCATGTGTGATGGCACTGCAAATTGTCTGGATGAGTCTGATGAAGGTCCCGGTTGTCTCAGAAATGACTGTTCTAACCCGCGCACACCACAATGTGAGCACTACTGTGTCAACACTCCCCATGGAACAGTAAGTACAACTACTATGTATGTTGACACCGGAAATAAAGGATGAAGTCAGATGATATGGGAGAGTTTTTTTCTGGAATGTGTACATGTTTAATTTCACTTGATTTAATTTTTAAAAGTTGCTCTCTTCTTCTTCTTTTGGCCTCTCCCTTTTATCAGGGGTCACCACAGTGTGTCAGTCTTTTCCACCTCACTCTGTCCCCTGCATTTTCTGCTTTCACACCCACTACCTGCATGTCTACATTGATCACATCCATATAATCTCCTAGTTGGTCTTCCTCTCTTCTTCCTACCTGGCAGCTCCATTTTTAACACCAATATATCCACTGTCCCTCCTCTGCACATGTCCAAACCATCTCAATTGGTCCTCTCTAATTTTGTCTCCTAATTTCTCAACATGTGCTGTCCCTCTGATGTTCTCATTCCTAATCCTGTCCATCCTGGTCACTCCTA
>JAOUQV010000007.1:118979-137534 GCA_028565295.1 Aspidoras spilotus | reverse complement strand
AAGTTAAATTGTCCAGTCCTAAGCCCGAAAGGGTGAGGGTTGCGTCAGGAAGGGCATCTGGCGTAAAACATGTGCCAAATCCTAATGCGAGGAACTCGCTGTGGTGACCCCTGGTGACAGGGAAAAAGCCAAAAGATGAAAAAAAAAAGTTGTTGAAGATATGCATGTCTAAGAAATGAGTTCGTATGTCACAGTTCTGGAGAATTTGACTGAAGACTTATGTTTTCTTAGGTTTTTTTTTTTTTTTTTTTTTTCCAAAATAGTGTGTTACCTAATCTATTTTTTCATGTAAAAGTAATGTGTGGAACTATGTAGTAAATCACTTTAAATATAAAACCTATTATCATATTAAATAAATATTGTGCATAAACGGTTTTGAATACTACTGTATACCAGTTCCATTTTATAAAGTTACTTTTGTGTTAAAACTATTAAAGTATCAAATAACATCTTATTCATCTTCTTATTTTACCATTTGATTCACTTTTATATCCTACTTGTAGTTTCACACCACTTTTGCACGACAGTATAAGTGGTTTGAAGCCGTAACATGAAAACAGTGACAAGCCAGACACATTTCATTGGGGGAGTGAATGCTCAGGTGTTTACGTGTTCGTTTAATGATACGAAGCTTAGGTAAAAAGCAACATTCAAATAAGTTCAATGTAAATGTTATGTAAATGTTAGTACATTTTACTAACTCTGCTTGTAGACCGAGTAGATACTCGTATTTCCTTAACACTATGCTTCCTTTGTATTTAACAAAACATTCATGTTCCAGTTTGATCATATTACATGCTTCGTCCCATGGAATCCGCTGAACACTATACTATTATAGCTAGCCATTTAAGACTTGAAAGCAGGCTGCATTTCATTGGTGCACCTGGAATACCCTTTAAAATGGAACAGCCTTTAACAATGATGTATCCAACAGTCACGAGTTCTGAAGAAGGTGATTTAAGGCCAGCAGTGAAACCAGATTTTCTTCTTTAATTTCCTAAGCGAGTCATATCCTCTTATAAAACACACAGACAAACACCTACATTCTCTGCAGCATACGGTGCTTTATTCATGAGATATTTGTACATAGTAGTGTTGGAAATGGGATCGTGTGAAAGATTCAGACAGTAGACATTTAGAGAGGAAGTAGACCTTACGAGAGAATGACAACTAAAAGAAATTTAACCAAAATGAAAGACTGAGTGCTTAAAAACACAGAATTGCATATTAATGTCAATTTGAAATGCATTTTCACATGTATACAGTATATGATTAAATAAAGTCATGCATGTTAATTAATCTAAATCTTAGTAATCTATTTCCTCTTAAATAAATTTTGTCTGCTAAAAAAATATATTTTAAAGAAATCTTGCATTAGCTGGTTTTTACAGGAATAGGATACAGTGTGCCTACTATCCCAGTCATGTTTCTTCCAGATGACAACACTCCAACCTTTCATTCGGATAAAAGGTGACATCGATTACAGACAATTAAGGAACCGCTATCATTTCCATAATAATTTTTTAATTCATTTTACATCAGCGCAAGGCTCAGTTAAGATTATTTACATTTCTAAATGCATTATTACAACAAACCACTGTGCCCAAATCCTGTAGATATGCTCTTACAATAATGGACTTACATATTCTAACTCTTACATAATCTGAACTTTGAACACTAACAATGCTTTAAAAAAATGGAAATCCTTTACATCTGAAGGATCTTCAACCAGGGAGCACTGATCAGCTGAAATTTGTTGTTTAGACTCAAACTTAGCTTACGCAACATCTATTGAAAAAAATCTAGTTGTTGATCTTGGTTAAATAGATTAAAGGCACAAGGAACTAGATTCTTGTCTCGAAATAGCATGTTTGCATGCCTGTAACTCATGAGCTGTGTGCTTGTCCCTCCTCCATATCTAGACTGCTCCCTTTTTTTTTTCTTTATTAACGCTTGCTATTTTTGTTTTAGGTTAAGTCCGGGATAATATTTAGAAGTTTCTTATTCTAGGTTTGCCTGGATAAATGTTTTTGTCAAAAACAATATTTTACCAACATTAGGACTTATTTTTGAATGGCACACTTTAGGTGCACATGCTTTTTATTATTATTATTAAAATTTTAGCATAAATAATAAACAAAAAAAAAAAAAAAACACAGAAAATCCACTTAAAAATGCCCATATTTACCATAGCAGTAATAAGGATTATTCTGGATTATGCCATAATTGGAATAAAATAATCAGAGTAAGATAATCCTTTGGATGGCAGCTGGACAGTCTTACTCTGATGGTCGCGTACAATTTACCTACTGTAGACAGGACCTTCAAAACCACAACTCTCCTGAATAATTATTTCTATTATACAGTACAACATACTAAGGATAGGACCCAGAACTGATCACCTTTTGGGATTATTGCTGAATAACAGATTATATGAAATCTTTTGGAAAAAAAGGAACTAGATTATTTGGGGGCAATGCTACCAACCTATATAAGGGGAGAGGAGGAAGAAGAAAAGAAAAAAAGGACAGTTGCTTTAGAAAATGCATACACTACGCAGGATTTAATAAAGGCACAAAATGGGAAGAGATTATTATACATACCACTCAGTAATAACAGACATGTGCTCAAATCACTGAATAAAATGACCGTTCCTTTCTCTCCAGTCTTGTATCGAGAGGAAGATCCTTGAATACTATTTTATGAGGTTAAGACAAACTGCATGATGTTTTTTTTTCCCCTACTAGGTCCTTGCTTAGGTCCAGCTGTATTCTGATGGTTGTTACCCTAAGAATATTTCAAATTTTTCCACTTGTGCACTACTTATACCAATACCTACTGGAGACATGCTTCACAAAATTATTTCTAATATACAACTATTAGGAAAAGAACATCAGTAGTACCTAGGATTCATCCCCATTTAGGATTAATGCTAAATATCTGTCCATATGGAAGCCTGTGAAACATGTATGGAAGGATAAAAAGGATTTAGCTTTCTTAGACCATGCATGCACTACACTTCTACTGAACACTAAAACAAAAATTAAATGAAGGCACGAAATGGGGAAAGACATTATACACCACATACCACTCACTATTAGCAGACATGTCACGTGTGCTCGAAATCACTGAACAAAATGTCCATTTCGTTCTCTCTGAGCTTCTTGTTTAATCTGCAGTCTCATTCTGTATTCAGTTAGTGTGGAACATTCTCGAAGGTGGGGTTTCAGAACACGAGAGGAGAAATTGCTCATCTGTTTTGCTCCTTAACTATGACATTTTAATTCTATGTTATTACGTAAAAACACATTTGTTCCAAAGCTTTAAAACTATAGATTTAAAAAAAATAAATAAAATAAAGAAATGAGATGAGAGAATAAAGGTTAAAATGTCTGCGTGAAAGCTGAGCCCGAGAAATGGCGCGCGTCAATAGGTCAGTTACCATGGCTACGTTCCAACGTATTAATACTACTCTACTATGTAGGAGCTTTACTACTCTATCAAATGGTATGTCATTATAAACGTGTGTACTAAGTAGTTCGGTAGTGTGTCAAAGTACAATCCTGTCGTCTTATTTTACACAAAGTTGTATTTAATAAAATAAAAGAAATAACCGATGAATTAAGAAGTATTTCTCGCATACTGTTTAGTAAGAAAGTGTCCTAGTGCGGCTCGCCCAAACATGGCGAACCAGATTCTTTTGCTTACTGCAGCTGTTCTTAGACACTCGGCCATTTTGAAACCAGACAACAGCTAAGCAGCCATTAAAAGAGCATGTTTTTCAACTTGCAAAAATAAATAAATGAATAAAAAAAGACGTTAAAACTAACATTTAACTGAAGGAGAAAGCGTTTGGTTTGCAAATACTTTGTAAAGTAGCAGATGAAAATAAATGCAAATACTGAGAACTATATAAGTTAATAAAAGGAAAAGAAAGCATACACTTAAATTCCCCCTTCATTGACACATCCATTACCTGATATAAAGATGAAATCTCGGTCTCTGAGATTTGAGGAGAAATTATTGTGTCCTTCATCCTGTCTTCAACAAGAAAATGAGGGGGATGGTTTGCATAAAGACTCTTAAAAATCAGCCCCAAGAATTTCCAGCAGTTTCACTCCTCTGTGACTGCGCTCTAAAATTATGCTGGATTTATTTTTTTTTATTCATTTAGTGAATAAAAAAAGCACCATCAGGGGGAAAAGATGGTCATTCTGGTTTTGTTGCTCTGTGGCTTCACAAGCCGAACCCTCTGTAAAAGCTTACAGGATCCGGACGATGGGAATGAAAAATATCCCTCTTTCTTCTGCATTTAGGCCTGATAAAATTATTCCAAGCCAGTGTTAAGGTAAATATCTCCACTAGAACTTTATTGATTGTGTGTTTTGGAGTGACGGAGTAGATGAGAGGAGATAAATCTGAGCAATATTCTATTAAAGGAGTTTAAAACTCCACAGAAGGAAAAAAAAAACGTCCTTGACACAAGGTCAGGTAAGTTTAGACTACAGAATAGTACTCAACTAATGAAAATGTCTATAAAAGGGAATTTGTAATATTATTATAAAATAATATATTAACATTTGTCGAGATGTGCCCATGAATATGGATCTGTTGGTTCTTTATAAATCTACTGGCATACCAAGGACATTGTGGTTGATTATTATTACACACATTATGGATTCAAACCAACAACCACATCATACCTGTGATTCAGCATTTTCTTTTTATGCAAAAGGCCAATGTTCTTTTCTTTACTTTCATTTTCTCTCTCTCTGCAAGGCTTGTTTTCTGAAATGTGAAAAATAATCAGAATTTGAATGAAATTAAAAAATACCCCCCACAAAAGGAATACATGCAAGAGAATATAAAAAAAGCTAATCCTGTGCCACAATTCATAAATGATCTAAAGAGAGAAAAAATATTCAGACAGTTATAATTAATAATAATAATAAATGAGACTAAAAAGATAAAAGGAAAACTTACTTAAAGGCACATTTATACGTGACCTTGCACATTGTAGGGCCTCATGTGTACTCACTAGTGTTATATTAAAGCAGTTATTATATATAATCAATTACAATCTGTTTTATTTAGTAGCATTTAACTTTAGTATTTAACTACGGCTTATATTTAGTATCTATGGGTGTGCCATGACCTAATTTGGTAGGACAAAGATGGGTTCCAGGAAGAGAAAAGGAAAAAAAAGCACAGAAGTTTAAAAATATCAAATGGATATGATCCAACATTTTATCCTTCTTCTTCTGAAATCCTGTACACTGTAACACTGTGTTCAATAGTCCATAAAGTTGTGGATGATGATGATGAAATCAATCTTTAGATCCCTTTAGAAACAAAGGAAGCCCATTTTGGCCACAGAGCTCCAGCTTGGAGAGAAAATGGCCGCGCTGATGTTCAGCCCTTTCTGCTCTCTGTTGGAGGGACTGGCGCGCGACGCTCTAATAGCGCGAGCCGACATGGAACTGAGCTCTGATTGGTCAGAACGGAATAGCGCTGTTAACCAGCCAACTGCCCAACACTACACACCGACACACAGCGAGACATTTATACTGTACTACATACTAATTTTAACTTGAACTCATCAAACAACAGTTTATTTTATTTTAAAACGCACTAAAACGGTTTTCTTAAGAAAAAACGGCTTCTTCCGGGAGGGAAACACAATTTTTTTACGAGTTTATTTTTTAAAAGTCGCATGTTTTGTACAAACATGTGAGTTTTTGAAAAAAAAAAAAACGTTAAAATAAAAAATTATGACACATTCTGATAATGTGAAGTAAATTTAATCGTGTCCCGAGTCAGTCCTCTATCGTTGGACCCCCATGTCCATCTTGTATTTGCCGTCGATGTAAATATCTCCAGCACATTCGACTTCTCCACGAACATTGTTTATTTGTTCATGGATTACCACAACGTAGTGGTTTAACGAAAGAATGGGGCTCATAATTCCAACATGCGTGCAACTAATTAGTACCATTTGGGATATCGTTAGACCTTTTTCACGCAAATAGAATTGTTTCCGTGACTATCGTGTCGAATCTGCGTTGCCGAAAAACGAGTCTAGCGCTCGATAGTGGTGTATTGTGGGAGAGACCCAGAGAGAAAGCCCAGGCTTGAGACACACACAATATGTGTTGGCTCACAAAAAAGGGGGTTCAAATCATGTAATGTAAATCAGCGAACGCGTACACAGTTGATTATAAAACTAACCGATCGGACACATTAAAATGTCCAGACCCGGAGAGAGAAGCAGAGGAGATGAAGATCACGGCAAAAGGCAGACTTCAAGTAAGATATGTGTATTTTTCTCTCTCTCTCTCTCTCCCGTTCCTCTCTAATGTGTGTTTCGGTGACTGGGAGAAGCTTCGTGTTTGTTTACCAGAATTATTGCAGTTTGAAGACCTATGTGAGACTTTTACTAAACCGTATAGAATGTGTGTTCTCTCTGTGTGTGTGTTTTTAATCCAGGTTTGGCGAACGGTGGCACGGAGAACAGCTCGGCGGAGAAGCGCAGAGAACACCACTGGAGAAGTTACAAGTTGATTATTGACCCGGCGCTGAAAAAAGGCTCACACAAACTGTATCGATACGATGGACAGCATTTCAACATGCCGGTGAGACAAACACTTGCAGACACACGCCACGCGATTGCATGCCCGCGATTCAGATCTAATCGTAACCAGGGACTGCTTCTCTTGTCATCATTTAACGTGCATTTATTAAAGCTAATGTCTACAAGTTTCATTCTGCCATCGAACTCGTGCTCTGAAAGACAGGGCAAATGAAGTGTGTCATGCAAGCCTCCGTGTTTATCCTCAGAATCCAGGGATCCCCCCAGTGGACATGGTTCGGGATCCGCGGATCGGTCGTCTGTGGACCAGGTACAAGGAGACCGATCTTCCCGTGCCCAAGTTTAAGGTGGGACATGCACGTGTTTATTTACAATGACACGTTAAACACACACACACACACACACGTACCTTTTGAATTGGAGTGTGCATCCGTGTTCAGAATGCAATGGCATGCGTAGCACGCTCGCGGGTCGCCATAGTAACGCTCCAAACCACGCGCTCCAAACCTTTGGGAATTGAGTGTGAGAATGTAGTGGGACACATGGGATGCTGCTCTCCAGACACTCACACATTGAGGAAAATTAAACAGTAATGAATGCGTTGATTAAAAAATTATTTAATTAAGTCTGTAAAGTTGTTATTATTAAAAATAACAGCAACAATAATAATACAGTAAAGGATCATTGGATTAGGAACACCTGCTGGTATCAGTTCAATCACAGATAATGTGCCCCACTTGATGACAGATGGTTCTCATATTCACTGCACAAAAGAGGGCACTTTTTACCAGCTATGTGTAGAAGGCGTGAGTTTAATGACCTAACATGGACATTTAGATAGAGCCTTGAGATGTGGTGCCAGTGTTTCAGCAACAGCTGAAAGCAAGGGATTATTACACCGTTCATTACAAGGGCACCCATAAGCTGGCCATGTGTGGATGATCAGTGCCTTCAAACTAATCAGGCAAACTAACAGAGCTGTGGTACCAAGCATGGGACACCTTGAATAAGGATGATCTCTGTGCTGTAATTTGTCAATTTGTTAGCAAGGTGTTCCCAATGTAATGATGATTCAGTATAATAATAATAATGATGATAATAATAATAATAATAATAATAATAATAAAGTTGTTTGAGTTGCCAGGTATGTTTCTCATATTGCAAATCTTTTTTTCTGCACATCAAACATAACTAAACAGATGAACTGCTGGACACTAGACTGCATGTGTAGAGAAGTGCAAGAAATATGTAGAAACTATAATGCAAGCTTGTTTGTAAAGAGCATACACAATATTTACTTCCGGATGCAAGAAGTTATTTTAGTGATGCCTGTGCACTTTATTGTGAAAATGAAATTAATTCCATTGTGAACATTTGTAATATTGAACATACTATATGATGCACTCCATGCATGTACAGCATGCATAATCAATACATTAACCTGCATGTGATAATAATGTCATTGATATTCATTGACAGATTGATGAATGCTACATTGGGCGCGTGCCTCCGAAGGAAGTGACATTCGCGAGACTGAACGACAACATCCGAGAGGGTTTCCTAAGTGACATGTGCCAGAAATACGGCGAGATTGAGGAAGTGGAAATTCTGTACAATCCGAAAAATAAGAAACACTTGGGCATCGCTAAAGTGGTGTTTGGCTCAGTGAAGGCGGCCAAAGATGCGGTGCAGAATCTGCACAACACCTCTGTTATGGGGAACATCATCCACGCAGAGCTCGACCCAAAAGGTAAAGTGAAAAAGAGGGATAGGGGAGCGCATTAATTCATCAGCAATGTGGCAGTGTTACAAGTAACATCATGTCACAATAAGTTGCTTGGTAACAGCCATACACTCTGCTGCATGTGGTTGCCAGTGCATGCATTATGTATGCACTTAAAAAATTCTACATCATGCAAATCAAGTACATTTCTAAAGATATATAATACGTTTTTTTGGGATGCCTATATTCATTATTAATGTAGGTTATAATTAACTATTTAAAATTCTGAAAGCCGAATATACAGCTCCTTTTGTGATGTTACTTTCGAGTGTAAAATAGCAAATTATTAAGTGTGTAATGTAGGAGTGTGAGGGTTGTGTTGGGTATGAAACACCTTTTGTAGTTTCTCCCGCTCTTGCTCTGTTGCTCACTCTCTCTTCTTCGCATTCCCTCCCCTTAAAGAGACAGAGCCTAAATGGTCCCACTAATGCCAAATCTGTGCATTGCTGACAACAGAAAAAAACAAACCCCCTGAAAGTAATAATAGACAAATACACACATTCTACCTTTTTAATGATGTGTGTGTAATACAAAGCTCTTAATTGATACAGTTTGCTCAAATATTATTCCAGAAAAATGCACTGTGATAATTGTGAAGTTGTAATATTTCTTAATATTTAACTTATTCCATATACCAATAAGAATCCTCTATTTCTGGGCTTTCTGTTCTTTTTTAAATATACTTGGCTTTAGCATTAGCATTTACAGTGGCACCAGTAATCTCATGTCATCTCACTTATGATGGAATTGCTATAGTTTTTCGAAGCATCATGCAGATATTTATGTTTTTGCATTGATTTATGTATTGCGCTTTAAACAAGCATTGTCCGTGGAGTTATCTTTTATTACTTACATATATTTGCTTCAAGACTTTGTAGAGTTCTATACTGTAAATTCAGCATCTCTATATGAACCAGTGTTTACATAGTAAACTATAGAAATACAACAAGAACACATGCATTAATAGCATTAGAGTTATATAATAACATTACTACTGTGCAATAATTCATTTCAAATGTTAGTAGTGGTCATACACTTCACCGGCCACTTTATTAGGTACATCTTGCTAGTAAAAGGTCGGATAACCCTTTGCCTTTAGAACTGCCTTAAGTCTTTGTGGCATACTTTTAGGAGAAATGGTTTTCTGCATTCCTTGGTTGTGAGTTAATTTTATGAGTGGTCATCTCAAATATCTCAAACCTGTTCTTATCTGACCTCTCACATCAACAAGGCATTTTCATCCACAAAACTACCGCTAACTGTTATTTTCTCTTTTTCTGACCATTCTCTGTAATACCTAGAGATGGTTGTGTGTGTAAATACCAGTATATCAGCAGTTTCTAAAATACTCAGACCAGCCTGTCTGGCACCAACAACGTGCCAAGTCACTTAATTCACTTTTATTCCCGCTTTCTGATGCTCGATTTGCACTTGACCACCCGAAGGCCTAAATGCATTGAGATGAGGCCATGTGGCTGTTTTAGAAAGTTGTGTTAAAAAGCAAACGTATGCATGGCAGCATATTTTATGCATTCTCAGGAATATTTGGTTAAATAAAGTTGTAAGAAGAACATTTTCAAATGAACCATCTATACATGTGTCTAGGAACTCTGTAGAATACAGAAGAAGTTTGGTAAATCCTATTTTTTTAAATAAATCAGTGCAATGAGAACTGATGCTGGTTTAAAAGTAAGGGATATTTACTTTTTCCACCCTTTCCCACAGTCATTTATTACCGGTATTTATATTTGAAGAACTATTGCTTTGAGATTTATCTATAAATGAGTATCTTTATACATATAACCGTGAAAAATGTGTGATTATTATTGGAGAGTATTAATGGAGTGTAGTGCCTGTGTGTGATTCTGAATCTCTTATTGTACCTGCCCAGGTGAGAACCGGCTGCGTTATGTCCACCGTTTGATCAACGGGAGCTTCACACCCCTGACAGTGCCAGTGGGAGAGGAGGAGCCATGTGAGATGTCGCCCCGCAGTCTGGCTGAGGCACTGCTGGTAAACCCTATGTTACCATTCCATACTCTGAGAAAACAGTGATGATATATAGATACGATTTACCTGTGCGGGCTTGATCACTGATATTTACAATGCTGACCCCTTTCAAGAAATTGAGGCAGAGTAAATAATTTAGTGGGAACTGGGAAAAAGTTTCAGTTACAGCCTTACAACAAGGCGTATAAAAAAAAAAAAAGAATTCTACATATGAGGGAATATATGTGCTCTGATCAAGTCCACTCTTGGGTTCTTGTTTGCATCCATATTGTGTGTGTATATATAAATTGTAGCACCCTCTGGTGGTTTTTAGCTAGAGGAGAATCTGGACAGTGTCCCATGGTAAGTGTTGAATTTTTTTGTAGTTTTAGTTATCATATGGACAAATTGTGAACTTCCTGTAACAGTATTAGTATTAGTACTAGTATTAGTACTAGTATTAGTTATGGTACAAAAGCTACAAAACTGCAACTGTTTGTGTCTTAAATATTTATATCTATATTATTTAGATTTTTTTTTGGTAAAGTGATAAATCAGACTTCAGTTTAAATCTGTGCTAACTTTGTGTGTAGTCATCCTGTGAGCCCCTGCGTCGCCTCTCTGAAGGTGGGTCCACGAGCACCAGCACCCCGGTCTCGATGGACACGGCGTATTCAAGTCTTCGACAGGATGCTACACCCCAGTCACAGTCGACACCCATTACACCCCGCCCCTCTGGTACACCCTTCTCTCAGGACTCCTCTTACTCTGGCAGGCAGTCCACGCCCACATTTCAACGTTCCCGGAGGCACGAGACCAAATTTCAGGATGCTTATAACCGCCGTCCAGAGAGGCATTACGTACATGGGGGTTATCGTGGCAATGCAGAAAAGCCAAATCCACCACCAGAAGCTCCACCTCCACCGGTCACACCCAATTTTAAACCTGCGTTCTCACCGTACCAGCCCCCCATGCCTCCTGTCTACCCTCCTGCCGAGCCACAGTTTCCCTCGGCAGATTACAGGCACCCTCCTCCTCAAGCCCCACTTCCTACTACGCCCGAATTTCACCCAGAACCGCCTCCTATGCCAGAGGAAACACGACCTGCAACGCCGACCTCTTGCCCCTCTCCTTCCCCAGACACACCCAATCTAGAGGCAGAGCGTCACAGCCTGGACTCACGTATTGAGATGCTCCTGAAGGAAAAACGCACAAAGTTGCCATTCCTGAGTGAAGGCGCGGACTCGGATGGAGAGGTGCGTATGGATGGGAGTCCCATATCCTCTTCTTCGTCACAGCTATCCCCTATACCTCCATCCTCTGCTGCTATGCGTGCGCCCCGCCCACCAAGCACTGGTCTTGAGGATATTAGCCCTACCCCACTACCTGACTCGGACGATGAGGAACCCATCCCAGGCACTGCGTCTACTATTCACCACCAACAGAATGCCTCACCTTTGAACACGCAAGATGTGGGAGGACCACGTACCCCAACTGACAAGGTGGATACGGTAAGACATGAGTTATCCATTGTTGGATATTGAATAATTTTTTTTTTTAATCTGCCAAATCACTCATATCTGTTCACCATGGATGAACAATTACCAGAAAGGTTATCTAGGGCAGTTATATGTTACAAGAGCAACTTATTACATGAGCACTGCTATTCAATGTCTTCAGTAGGCACTGCTATTAAATGTCATCAGTAGGCACTGCTATTAAATCAGCCCAAACTATGTAGTGGAAGGACAAAATGTGGCAAAAGAAGATGCACCAGCAAAAGCTATGACCACGGTCTTCAGCGGATTATCAAAAATAGATGCATACACCATTATTAGTTCAAAAGAGGACAAATTGTTGGTGCACGTCTTGATTCACATATCAATAAATATATTTTATTTATAAAAAAACAAACTACAGTTTGAAGCTGGCCCCTTCTTCTTCCAACATGACTGTGCACCAGTGCACAAATCAAGGTCCATAAAGACATCAATGATGTGGATGAACTTGACTGGCCTGACCTTAACCCGACAGAACATCTTTGGGATGAATTAGAGCGGTGTCCAACATCAGTGTGTGACCTCACAAAAGCACTTCTGAAAGAATCGTTAAAAATTCCCTCAAAAACATTCTTAAACCTTGTGGACAGCCTTCCCAGAAGTGTTGAAGCTGTTCTAGCTGCAAAGGGTGGACCGATGTCACATTAGCTCATGTGAGTTGACGCAGGTGAGCGAATACTTTTGGAAATATAGTGTATGTTTATAGAGAAATTAAACTAGTCCACAAAAAAAAAAACTAATGCATGCTTATAACATTTAATATGTTACAAATGGCATTGAATTAGACTTGCTAACCCTGGTTAGATACATTTTACCCATGTTACCCATATATCTGCTTTTTGTCCCAATATTTTTTTCTTGGTAATGTTTAAAGACCAAGAAATTGGTACAATAGTAAATACTAACTTTTCAGGGATGCCAAGTGGGAGCCATGCATATAATAGCTCTGACTTCATTGCCACCTACCAAACTCACAGCTCACTGGACCTCTTTGTGTATAGCTGTAAGAATGTACAGAGGAATTTCAGTGACTGTTTCTTTGTGACAGTTACTGAACTTTAAGTGTGACAGATTGCAGTGTCTGTGTGTGTGTGTGTGTGTGTGTGTGTGCGCTTTAGGAGGGGGTTTAGGACCCAGTGGAAATGCAGCAGTTGGTGTAGGAAGTTGTGAAATACGCTTGAAACGCAACATGTGCTCCTCCTATCAATGGTGTATATAAGTGTATAGCAGGTTATAAATACAAATGTGTCAACAAGTTAGAACAGTATGCCTGATGTTCTTGATACGCTATATTGCCAAAAGTATTTGCTCGCCCATCCAGCTTATGGGAATCAGATGTTCCAATCACTTCCATCTCCAAAGGTTAAAATCAAGCACCTAGGCATGCAGATTGTTTTTACAAACATTTGTAAAAGAATGGGTCGCTCTGAGGAGCTCAATGTGTGGAACTGAGATAGGATGCAATCCAGTAGTGAAATTTCCTCGCTTCTAAATATTCCACAGTCAACTGTCATCTGTACTGTAAGAAAACGACAGCAACTCAGCCACAATGTGATAGGCTATGAACTTCCTGCAGATCTGGCCTTCAGATTAGCTCAAAAACAGTGTGCAGAGAGCTTCATGGAATGGGTTTCCGAGGTTGAGGCAGATGAGCGAATACTTTTGGCAATATAGTGTGTATATATAGCTGTCATGAATATTATGAAGCTCCTGATATTGTTTTATGTTCTATTTAAAAACAATATAAGCACATTATCGGTGATACTCTATCTATAAGACTGATTGCATGAACCTTTTGAATGCATATAAGTAAAATAATTTTGATCATAGTTGCAAGAGAGCTTTACTTTATAGAAGTATACGCCATGCACTTGCATCATGTCTGTGAGCAGAGCACTTTCTCTTTCTACCACATCAGGGTGTTGGAGGAGGGAACACAATACTCTGCCGTTCAGTGCTTCACTTCCTGTATAGCTGGAGCAGCTGCTTTTCTGCTTCCCCCTCTTACAACACAGTATCTAGGCCCCTAGGTTATATACATTCAGTGAACATGCTCGGCCTGTTTTTTGTGACCGCAATTAAGAATTTAGACTTTACTCTTTGACTCTTTATTGCTATGCTGATACTGCACTTAAGTTCAATTTAATGCTGTAATATCAGTTAATGTTATGTAATATTATATAATAATATAATATAATGTATGTGTGTGTGTGTGTGTATATGTATATATATATATGTATATATATATATATATACATATATATATATATATATATATATATATATATATATATGTATGTATGTATATATATATATATATATATATACATACATACATACCATGAAACCACACTAAAATGACAGGTGTTTCATTGTCTAACCCCTGTATATATACACATGGCCCAACCTGTATATACAGAGTTTCCTCTGTAAAACTCAATACTGAATCAATAACTGGCAGCAAGTAATCTGTGGACCTTCGCTAATGTCACGTTATGTTTCATTGCCTCTTAATTTTGTATTGATTCTGTTTCTTCATTGAAATGAATCCTCCTTCACTTGTAGCGCTATATACGTTACGCCAAAGTGATCAATAGCCATTTATAATTAAGCTACAGTGTTTTACTCGCCCCAGAAAACACTGACAGCTTGTTTATTACTAGAAACGTGTCCGTTTGCAGCTCGGGGGGTTCTCTCGCTCAGCCGGATTTTCTTTTCTAGGTTTTGGTTTCAGATGCAAAGCAGGTCCATGCAAATCAAAAGCAGCTTTCTGGATGGGACAAAGAAAAAGCTATTCCTATTTGATCTAATATCCCAAGATATCTAAAGTGAAATGGTACAGGACAATTTATTATTAATTGTCTGACTGTAAAGATATTATGAATGGGAGAATGGTTGCTTGTAAACTACATACAGTTCAGCTTTGCTTCATGTTACCAATTGAACATCAGATTCCAAAGAGCTGCATAAACACCCAACCGCTTCGATACCTGGTCCACATCAATCATTTCCTGTTTTATCTCACATATTTGAAATGAAGTGTGCCGGGAAAAGCAAAGTGTCAAAGCCTCCTGTGTATGACACTTTACATGCCATGGGGAAAACAAATGACCAGCAGGCACCATCATTCCCAAACCAAACTCATGAGACAATGTCAAGCCTGGTCTTATATGAATATTAAACACCTTCACCTATAAGCCATTGCACAGTCATGTAAGATCATTTGAATAACACACCGACATCTTTGCACCGCTTGCACCTGCTCCTGTATGCATGGTTTTCTCTTCAAAAACTGACTTTAAATGACTGTTAAAATGAACAAAGAGAAGTAGATCCTAGTGAATGAGTTAAAGAAAGCTGGCCGTCTACGTCACCACCTGTTCATCATTGTGTGTAAAATAATCTCCCCCAGCCCTGGAAATGTGTAAGTGGATACCATGGTCACCTCTGGGTAAAAATCCAAAACAGAGTCAAAATATCCACAAAGCCCTGACCACAAAACAAAGGGGACTTGTCTGGGTGACCTGCTGAACATCTGAACACAGCTTCAACTACAAGGGATTTGAGCAGTTAGCTGGAAAACAGTGGAATTCAAGCATCCAAGTACAAAACAAAGACATTTTAGTGGCTAACTGCAAAGAAAGACAACTATTTAGTTGACAGCAAAACAGGGAATTCTTTAACTGACTGAAAGGCACAGGATTGTAATAACCCGATTCCAATCATTTATAAATGTCAAAAACTGATATTGTATTCACAATAGAACATAGACAACATGTCAAATGTCAACAGTGAGACATTTTGAAATGTAATGACACATATTGGCCCATTTGAAATGAGAGGATGGAAAGTTAAAGGTGAAACAAAATTGCAACTCCTTAGGTCAATTGGCAATAGGTCATTAATATGACTAGGTATAAAAATAGTATACTGGAGTGGCAGCGGCTCAGAAGTAAAGATGGAAAGAGTATAACCAATCCCCCATTCTGCGCCGACTAATAGTGGAGTGATATCACAAATGAGTTTGACAGTGTACAATTGCTAAATGTTTGAACATATCATCATCTACAGTAAATTATATCATCAAAAGATTCAGAGAATCTGGAAAAATCTCTGTGCATAAGGGTCAAGGCTGAAAAACCATACTGGGTGGACGTGATCTTCTGGCCCTTAGATAGCACTGCATCACATACAGGCATAATTCTGTATTGGAAATCACAAAATGGGCTCAGGAATTTTACTGTAAACACAATTCACTGTGCCATCCGCCGTTGCCAGCTAAAACTGCATAGTTCAAAGAAGAAGCCGTATCTATACAAGATCCAGAGGCGCAGATGTCTTCTCTGGGCCAAGGCTCATTTAAAATGTACTGTGGCAAAGTGTTCTGTGGTCAAACTAATCAAAATTTTAAGTTTTTTATGGAAATCTGGGACGCTGTGTTATTCTGACTAAAGAGGAAAAAGACCACCCAAGTTGGTATCAGTGCTCAGTTCGGAAGCCTCCATTTCTGATGGTATGGGGTTGCATTAGTGTGTGTAGCATGGGCAAGCTTACCCATCTGAAAGGACACCAGTGATGCCGAAAGGTATATCCAGGTTATAGAGCAACATATGCTCTCATCCAGGCGAGGTCTCTTTCAGGGAAGACCTTGCATTTTCCAACATGACAATGCCAAACCAAACATTGCATCAATTACAGCATCATGGCTGCATAGAAAAAGAGTCTGGGTACTGAACTGGCCAGCCTGCAGTCCAGATTTGGAGCATCATAAAACAAAAGATACGAAAAAAAGGCCTAGGACAGTTGAGCAACTAGAATCTTACATTAGACAAGAATGGGTTAACATTCCTATACCTCAACTTGAGCAACTTGTCTCCTCAGCCCCCAGATGTTTACATACTGTTGTAAAGAGAAAAGGGGCTGTCTCACAGTGGTAAACATGGCCTTGTTCCAACTTTTTTGAGATGTGTTGCTGTCACAAAGTTTAAAATATTTGGCATGAAATTTCAAAATGTCTCACTTTTGACATTTGATATGTTGCCTATGTTCTATTGTGATTAAAAAAGTAGTTATTTATTTACAGTTTGTACATTGTCCCAACTTTTTTAGGATCAGGTTTGTATCTAGTGGACTATGTAATAGGGATAATTACTGTACGTAGCTGACTAAAACTCAACAGAATGTAACAAGCTGTTTGTGAAACGAAGGAAATTAAGTAACTGTCTGAAACTCAGTGGGAGTTAAAAAACAAATGAACTTAACTAGTTAACTGAAACTCAAGGGGGCATTAAATAGCTAAGCGTAAAACAAGTAATGTAACTAGCAGACTGTAAAACTAAATAACACAACTAGCCAACTGAATCTCAAGAGAAATTAACAAACTAAATGAAATGCAATGGAAGATAAGTAGTTGACTGCAAAACAAATTAACTTGTTAACTGAAACACAAGGGGCATAACTACCCAAGTGTAAAATAACTAGCTGACTGTAAGACAAAATAACTGAACTTGCAAACTGAAACTCAATCAGACCAAATAAACCGATATTCAAATAAATATTTAATTTAATTTATTTAAATAAAGGAAAATAAGTCGCTGACAGTAAAAATGGAAATTTAACCAACCGAGTGTAAAACAAAATAACTTTACTAGCTGAGGAAAACCCAGGGGAAATTAACTACCTGACTGAAATGAAATGAAAAAAATAACTGTAGTTAACTGCAAAACAAACTGACTTAACTTGTTAACTGAAACTCAAGCGGGTATGACTATCCAAGTGTAAAACAAGAAAATGTAAATAACTAGCTAACTGTAAAACAAAATAACTTACTTAGCTAACTGAAACTCAATCAGACGAAATAAACTGACTATGAAACAAAAAGACAGATTTTAATCTTAATCTTAATTAATAACAATAAACTAGCTACTAGTTTCATTCCATACACCGGAACTTAAACCTTGACTGTAACACAAAGGAAAATTACAAAATGACTACAGACTACTAAATTTAACCAACTGAGTGTAAAACAAAAGAACTTAACTAACTGAGTAAAACCCAAGGAAAATGAAGTAACTGACCAAAACTCAATGAAAGATTGACTGAAAAACAAAAGAACTTAACTATCTGACTGAAACTCAATGAAAATAAATAAACTGACTGCAAAACAAAAGACTGATTGCAATGAATTAATAATAATGGGACTCAACTGTCTACTAGTTAAATTCCAAACACCAGGACGTAACATGCGAGCTGTAACACAAAGGAAAATAACTAGCTGACTACAGACTACTAAATTTAACCAACTGAGCTTAAAACAAAAGAACTCAACTAGTTGACTAAAACCAAATGGAAATGAAGTAACTGTCCAAAACTCAATGGGAGATAATTAGTTGACTGCAAAACAAAAGAACTTAACTAGCTAACTGAAACTCAATGAAAATAAATAAACTGACTGCAAAACAAAAGACTGATTTCAATGAATTAATAATAATGGGACTCAACTGTCTACTAGTTAAATTCCAAACACCAGGACGTAACATGCGAGCTGTAACACAAAGAAAAATAACTAGCTGACTGTAAAAAAAGAAAACTTAACTAAAAGACTGTAAAACTTAACTAGCTAACCAAAACTCAAG
>JAOUQV010000004.1:14956290-14969083 GCA_028565295.1 Aspidoras spilotus | reverse complement strand
GGGGTTAGGTGCCTTGCACAAGGGCACTTCAGCCATGACTTGTCGCTACTTGGAATCGAACCAGGGACCTTCCGGTCGCAAGGCTGGTTAACCACAAGCCTACGACTGCCCCAAAGTGTCAGGCTACAGGGAGAAGTGGTCACAAAGGTGCAGAAATTAAGATACTTGTGATCAACTGTCCAAGCAGATGGGAAGTGTGGAAAAGAGGTGAAGAAGAGAGTACAGGCAGGATGTAGTGGATAGAGAAAAATATCAGGAGTGATGTGTGACAAAAGTTTTGCAGCAAACGTGAAAAGGTTTATAAGAGTAGTGAAACCAGCCTTGTTGTATGGTCTGGAGACAGTGGCAAAAGAAAGCAGAGCTGGAGGTTGCAAAGCTTGAGGTTCTCAATGGGGGTGACCAGGACGGACAGAATTAAGAATGAGAACATCAGAGGGACAACACAGGTTGAAAAATTAGAGAGGGCCGATTGAGATGGTTTGGACATGTACAGAGGAGGGACAGTGGATATATTGGTAGGAGGATGTTAGAGATGAAGTTGCTAGCAGGAGTGAGAGAAGAAGACTAAAGAGGAGATATATGGATGTGGTCAATGTAGACATGCAGTGAGTGGGTGTGAAAGCAGAAAATGCAGAAGGACAGAGTGGGGTGGAAAAGATTGGTTCGCTGTGGCGACCCCTGAAAAAGGGAGAGACCGAAAGAAGACGCTAGCAAAGTCACGTGACACTTCTGAATTGCTGTTTTTTTCACCCCCGGAAGTGTTATGATACCACAAAATTCACTCCTGACGGCCAATCAGAACCGTGGGAGACTTGTGAACTGAGCTCGTCGTTTGCCAGTGTCTCTGCCGCTCGTCGCCTCCCGTGTGTTTGGTTTCTCCTGGGTTAACCGAGTTTAGGAATTAAGTTGTACCTCGAATATGCAGCGAATATCCAACATAAACCGGTAAACTTTGATAGAGTATATTTAACACTTTATAAACTAGCGAGAATGTAGTGTTGGACCACTTAGGACAATCATACTGGAACATCTCACCTCCAGAGTGTACGTGTTCCAAATAGCCGTGAAGTTCTCCAAAGCCTCCGTCGCCGTCTCTTCATCCACGTTCAATTCCTGACAAAGAGTTTCGAGCCTTTTCTGAATCGAGCCGCTTTCGTCGGATCTAACCGAGTCGGAATCACTCTCATCCCCCCGCATTCTGAAGCCGCTCAGATAGCCGTCTTAAAAATTATAGACTGTTTAGTTCAGACTCCCTGTCCCTCAGTGCCTCACTTCCGGTTTCTCTGAACGGCGCGAAATCGGGTTTCTTCTAACCAATAGCAACGTTGAAAGTGCGATGGCGTCATAGCCACTCAGGGAAGTCGGATGTGCGAAGTGGGGGAGAAAAACATGGATGCCTTTTCTAAGCTGTTTATACGCACGGTTATAGGCATGAGTGATACTGTTCTGATATAAGGGCCTTCAGGCGTGCATGCAGGACTAAAATTGCAGTTCCTCCAAATTACTGAGGTAGTTTAATATTTTATGTATAATATACTAGCTACATGATTTTAAGGTTAATGCAAAGGGAGGTGCTGTTAGACTTCTGGGAGAAAAAACAGCTATGTCACTCCCACTACTGATGATATTCCTGCCATGATAATGGCGTTATGGCTAAATATTGCTTTGTCCTTGGACATAGCAGAATTTTTCCTTCCCATTTGTCCCATCCATGCAGTGATCTGCATTATCTGTGTGGTGAGCTGCATCCACTGCGCACAGGGAGCAACCAGGGGTTAGGTGCCTTGCCCAAGGTGACTTCAGGAGTGTCACAATTTAGCAGTGCCAGGAATAGAACCGGGGACCTTTTAGTCACACGGCCAGTTAATCTACAAGCATACGACTGCCCCCTTAGTGCGTAAATGAGGGAGCAGGCACTGTTGGTGTGTATAAAAGGTATGGAGTAGGTTGTTAAAAGGTTACTGAGAGTAGAGAAAATACTTTTTAAGATCACAGAGAGAACCACAGACTATGTTATAATAATAGTAATTGGCTTTACTCAGTGCAGCATTTTACTGAACCTTATGGTCCAATATGGCAAGAAATTGAACATGTAGTTCAATGGATTTTAATATGCAAAGCTCTTTAGTAAACCATGGAATGGTGTGTGTGTGTGTGTGTGTGTGTGTGTAAAATGGATATTTGTGGTCTAGAGAGGAGCTAGAAAATTGAAAGGGTATGAGAAAGTAAGTGTAAAGTTAAATACCATCACCATAAAAAAAAAATGTGCCAAAAATGTGAAGCAAAATGTATTTTTCTTTCCTATAATTCAGTTTTATTTATATAAACTATATTTCCAAAAGTATTCACTCACCTGCCTTGACTCACATATAAGCTAGGTTTACTATGACGTTGGTCCACCCTTTGCAGCTAGAACAGCTTCAGTTCTTTTGGAAAGTCTGTCCACAAGGGTCATCAGTGTGTGTGTGTGTATAAGAATTTTTAACCATTCTTACAAAAGCGCATTTGGGAGGACACACACTGATGTTGGACAAGGAGGCCTGGCTTTTAGCTTCTGCTCAAAGATTTCTGTTTCTAGTGTTTATTTCTGTTATTGTTGATGATTGTCTTACAGCCAATGAAAACCCAAAATCATCAATCTCAATAATAGAATATTTAACACGAAACACCTGCAAAGTCTTCCTAAGTGTTTAAAATGGTCCCTTAGCCTGGTTCAGTAGGCAACACAATCATGGGGAAGACATTCTACAAGGAGGTTATGCCACAAGTCATTGCTAATGCAGCTGAATGTTTACAGAGTGCTGTATCCAAGCATATTAATTGAAAGTTGAGTGGAAGGAAATAAGTGTGGTAGAAAAAGTTGCACAAGCAACCAGGATAACCGCAGACTTGAAAGGATTGTCAAGAAAGGCGGTTAAAATATTTGGGGAAGATTCACAAGGAATGGACTGCTGCTGGAGTCAGTGCTTAAAGAGCTACTATACACAGACGTATCCAGAACATGGGCTACTACTGTCGCATTCCTTGTTTCAAGCCACTTATTTCCAAGAGACAACGCCAGAAGCGTCTTACCTGGTCCAAGGAGAAAAAGAACTGGACTGTTGTTCATTGGTTTAATATGTTGTTTTCAGATGAAAGTAATATTTGCATTTCATTTGGAAATCAAGGTCCCAGAGTCTGAAGTACTCAGTGGAGAGGTACACAACCCAAGCTGCTTGAGGTCTAGTGTTAAGTTTCCACTATCAGTCATGGTTTGGGGTGTCATCTGCTAGTGTAGGTTCACTGTGTTGCATTAAGACCAGCTGTGCTCCATCAAGTCAGTGCAGTTGTCTACCAGGAAATGATAGAGCACTTCATGCTTCCCTCTGCCGACAACTTTTTGGAGACGGAATTTCTTTGTCTAGCAGGACTTGGCACCTGTCCACACTGCCAAAAGTACCAATACCTGGTTTAATAACCACAGTATCACTCTGCTTGATTGGACAGCAAAATCATCTGAGAATCTATGGGGTATTTTCATGAGAAAGATGAAAGGCACCAGACCGAACAATGCAGACGAACTGAAGGCTGCTATTAAAGCAGCCTCGGCTTCCATAACACTCTAGCAGTGCCACAGGCTGATCTCCTCCATGCCACATTGATGCAGTATTTCATGCAAAAGGAGCAAAAGTATTGAGTGCATTTACTGTACATACATACAATAGATCATATTCTAATGTTCTGAGATAATGATGTTGGGTTTTCATTGGCTGTAAAACATCAACACTAACAGAAATAAACACTTGAAATAGATCAGTGTGTTTGTAATGAATCTATATAATGTATGAATTTCACTGTTTGTACTGAATTATTGAAACAAATTCACTTTTTGATCATATTCTAATTTATTGAGATGCACTTGTATATTTGCCCCTTGTACACAAGTTATATTTAGGAAAAATTGCTAAGTTTTTGGTTTAGTGCAAAATAAATCACACAATCAGTACTCGCTGTAATTGTTAACTAGTACATAGACAGGGGATATACACTCAATGGCCATTTTAAGTTACTCCTTGATAGTAAAAGGTTGCCTTCTGAACTAACTTAATTCTTCATAATCGTACTTTTAACAGAGATAATATTCTACATTCTTTGATTGTAACAAGTGGTTATTCGAGTTACTGCTGCCTTTCTATCATCTCAAACCACTCTGTCCATTCATTGTGTTTACTGACCAAAGATGTCTTTAATCAGTGCTTATTTATCATCTTGTTTCTAGCTCAGACATATGCCTGGTTAATCTTGATTTTAATACTGTGTATAGGCTGATGGTATTGAATTCCCATATGGGGAAAGTCTCTTACCTTATATATCCTGTGTCTGTTAAGCTGCTTTGCGACAGCGTTCCATTGTAAAACGAGCTGGAGAAACACAATTTTATTGAATTGTTTGTCATAATATGCATAAACCATAAAAATCAAAGAGGGTGTACATAGTTTTCCAAATGACTGTGTACAGTATATTGATCACTTGTTATCTGAACATGTGGTGGTGGCAGGAGTCAGACCCGAGTGCATGAGGGTAAAGTATAGTGGGGGTTTGCCAAAAATATTTGCTTACCCATTCAAATTATCGGAATCAGGTGTTCCAATCACTTCCATGGCCACAGGTGTATGAATGCTTCAGCATACCAAGACATTTTGGACAATTCCATGCTCCCAACTTTGTAGGAACAGTTTGAAGCTGGCCCCTTCCTCTTCCGACACGACTGTGCACCAGTGCACAAAGCAAGGTCCATAAAGACATGAATAACGGTGTTTGGTGTGGATGAACTTGACTGGTCCTGACCTTAACTCAATAGAATGTCTTCGGGATGAATTATAGTGGATAAGGCAGGAGATTTAATAACACGTGCAACAAAACAGTGTGAAAACTACACAGTATTTAATAAACATTCTTTATTTGCATGGTGTATTTTTTATGAACAATTCCTTCCACACCTCAGGGTTCCTAATAATAAATAGATGGCATTGCAATAATCACTACAGGGCTGAACGAGGATAAATAACTTGCAATATTACTGTATAACTGAACAGAAACACATACAGGTGCCATCTGTGGTCAGAAATGCACACTGTACCACCACAACCTATTGAGTATTAACTGGTGCTCCCTGTAGAATACAATTTCAAGATTATTTTAATACATCATGGTAAGTAAAGGCATTTTCCAAAAAAAAGTAAAAAAAACAGTCCAGGAAGAGTGGTGAAAAAGAAGAGGGCACTTTATTTTAACACCAGTGTTGCCTCACTGCCATCCTTTCTCTTCAGGTACAGCCCCTGACTCAGGTGATGTTCCCGACGCAAGTATGCGTAGAGGTAGTCCGACACGAGCAGGATCTAACACACAGGCATACATTTTATTTATTCATTCATTCATTCATTTCCTATACCCACTTTATCCTAATTCTAGGGTCACGGTGAAGCCGTTGCCCACCCGGGCAGGAGGGCAGGAACAACCCTAGAGCATCCGGCATAAAATGTGCCAAATCAACAATGTGAGAATTTGGATCAGATTTTTTAACTGATACAATAGTAGTAGTATTTTAACAGATTATTGCATGTTCTTGCAAGATGATGTCGCTCCTCTGGTTTCAGCATAAAACGTCTGTGAATACATGATTTGTCATGGCTGGTGTGGACAATCACAAATCCCTGACCTCAGTACCCCAGACTCCACACCCTGCTTTGGAGTGATTTGTTGGTTGAGCACTCCTTGGAAGAGTAACAATGGTCTTGAATTTTCCTCCATTTGCACACAGTCTGTCTGACTATGGATTGGTGGAGTCCAAACTCCTTAGAGATGGTTTTGTAAACTTTTCCAGCCTGGTGAGAATCATCTACTCTTTTTCCTCAGAAATCTCCTTTTTTTTAAGCAATGATACATGTCCACAAACACGTTGTAAAGAACAGACTTTGGTAGATCTCTTTAAATAAAATAGGGTGCCCACACACACCTGGTTGTTATCACACTGATTGAAAACACCTGACTAATTTCACTTTTAAATGACCTGCTAATCCTAGATGTTCACATACTTTTAGGACTTGTGCAAAAAATCTGATGATGTTCTAGGTCACTTTTACAGAAAAGGGTTCACAAACATTCAAGCACCACTCTATATAATATGTAGTTTTTTTAAATAATGAAAATCTTAGTGATTCAAGTGAATTGGTGCTGCCAACATTTGTTTCATTTTAAAAATCTTTGCACATTTGTGTTTCTTCACACTTTATATTGCCAAAAGTATTCGCTCACCTGGATTTACTCCTATTTAGCTGCTCGACCATAGAAACCCATTTCATGAAGCTCTCTGCACACTGTTCTTGTTCTGCTAATCTGAAGGCCACATGAAGTTTGGAGGTCTGTAGTGATTGACTCTGCAGAAAGTTGGTGACCTTTTTGCACTGTGAGCATCAGCATCCACTGACCCCGGTCCGTTAGTTTACGTGTCCTACCACTTCATGGCTGTGTTGTTGTCAATTCCAAACACTTCCATTTTCTTATAATACAGCTGAGAGTTGACAGTGGTATATTTAGACACAAGGATATTTCACAACTTCATTTGTTACCCAGGTGCCCAGGTTGTCCTATCACACTTCCATGGGAAAATTCACTGAGCGTCTGAGAGCGACCCATTCTTTTTTGTAAAAACAGTCTGAATACCTAGGTGCTTGATTTTATACACCTGTGCCATGGAAAGGATTGGAACACCTGATTCCCATAATTTGGATGGGTGTGCAAATACATTTGGCAATATAGTGTAAAAAATATAAACTAAAATGAAGCCTGAAAGTTTCCTACCTGTCCGACGTTGAATAGTAGTGTGATGGCATAATAGAAGTTTGAGTTGGCACTGCCAGCATAGATCCAGAGATGCCAGAGCACCGGGAAAAGGACTGAACATGTCAGCAAAATGCAGGAAACCAGGAAGATGTTCCTCAGGACTTTCAAAAATAAATATATATTTTAAATGTACAATGCCTGAGTTGCTTCGGTTTCTATTTTTATGTTACACAGACAGAGGTTTCATAATGTTGATTCTACATTTCTACATATAACACACTCCAAAACAATGTGTCTACCCACAAAGACTAAAGCTGACAGAATCAACAATTAGATCATGTCAACTGTATTTATACTTTATTGTAGTTTTATTGTAGAAATTAATTTTAAATGCACTAATACAATCCAAAAAAAGTTTGGGATGCGGCGTAAAATGTAACTGCACATATCAATATTTTACTCACAACTGTACAAATACAAATAAGATGTAAAGTATCCTATGCCAATCATTTAAGGCTTTACATAGTGCCCACTCTTCTGCCTACTACATCCTATAATTATCTACCTTTAGCCATTCAACACCAACATGTTCTTCCTACATTTGGTCCTGGTTTTTGATACATGGTAAAGACTTTTAGAAGTATGGGGTCGTTTGGTAGTGTTTGGCTTTCTTGGAAACAGATTACTGCTGGGTAAATAAGAAGTCACTAAGGTTCGCTGTAAATGGCCATAAGCCTATGGGGTTTGTTAATGCTGGGGTTCCGCTGGGGGGCTATACTGGAGCTCTGGGATTTGTCGGTGCTAGGGGGGCAGCTGTGGGAGTGATGTCAACACTTTGCGTGTGCACGCTTTTAGATTTTGGGGTTATTTAGAGGTTGTCATTGTTGAGCCAGGTGTAGTCAGTTTGACACCTGCTTGTTTTTGTTGTTTTCAACATATCCACAAAGGTTTTTGGGAATTTGGAAGGTTAAGGGCCTGGTTTTTTGCTTCAGCATAGCTGACTTTCTGGGTATGTTTAAATTTTCTACATTTTCTTTCACCTTCAGCCAGATTGAACAGTTTTTTTCTGAGGCTGCATGTGGCTCTCCACAGTTCATGCACTTTGGGGTTTATGCCCCTTTTCCCCACAGGTACAGCAAACTGTGATACTTCTACATCCACCTGATCCACGTGCAAATTTTTGACATTTATAACATCTGGTTGGGTTTGGGATGTAGATTTCTACAAACACCCTTTGGTAGCCTATTAGGAGTTTGGTTAAAGGGTGGTCCTGTCCAAGGTTACGATATATGTGTTAGTTTTTATGATTCTGTCTTGTCTTTTGATTCTTTTTACATTGCTTACATCTTGCAAAGCCAGTTCCTTAGATATCTCTTCTTTATCCATGTTTCCTAAATCTCTGCGGATTATTCCCCTGCTGCTGTTTAAGGTTCGATGAGGGAAAGCCTTTACGCTTACATTAGCAAAAGTTTTGGTGTTAAGCAGCTGGACTTTCTCGAGGCATTCGATCAGTATTTTGCCCGTAGCTTCTTAGCATCTTTAATTGTACCTGCTATTCCCATAACACCCTTTTGGATTGCAAAGGGTGATAGTTTATTTAATACCCTGTCTGGTTGGGTAGATTCCATTACCACAAATCTTGGTAAGTCTATTAGTCCCTGAGAGTTCAGATTCGTTGCAATTCCTTTACAGTCCTTTAGGTGCTTTCGTTTTTGGGTGTGTTTGGGATTCATAGCTCCAGGTCTTTGTTTCATTATCCTTATTGCCCACCCACCTCGGTGCCCCAATCGGAAGTACACAGAGTCCAGCGGTTGCCTACAAGGGCTATAAGGATAATATACTTAACACAGGGTGTTCTGAGCGTTCGATTGACCCTCAGCCAGTGCCTTCTATGGATCTCACAGGGGATACAACCTAAGGTATGTCCTGACCAGCTAGAGGGGGCTAAGGACCTATTCTACCCCGGGTTCCTACGAGGTTGTAGAGGTGGACAAGACAACTAGTTGAAGTACAAGCTGAGCAGCAGACCAGGGAAGAAAAGTCATTTAAATGACTTTGAACGTGGCATTTTTAATGGTGTCAGACTTTGCAAGTCTGAGTATTTCAGAAACTGCTGATCTACTGGGATTTTCACACACAACCCTCTCTAGGGTTTACAGAGAATGTTCAGGCAAAGTGAAAATATCCAGTGAGCTCTAGTTATGAAGTTGAGGAGCATAGGCAGACTAGTTCGAGAATGCAGAATACCATGTCTGTTGAAAGTATGCCACGAAAAAATTAAGCAGATTTAAAGACTACAATGGGTCCAAACTTTTACTAACACAGTGTAGCTAATAAAGTTTCTAGTGAGTGTGTATTACCATAGATCCCCAATATCTAGTTCTATACACTTTAACTCTAATAGACAAGAACTCCATTTTAATTCAATCAGAAAGACCGTTCTTACTACTCACATCTGTAAAGGTGACTCCAGGCAGGCAGGAAAGCCATATAGAGCGATATGTCTCCTATAGTGGGATATGATTTAAAGATGCAGATGATGGCAATCTGCATGAAGATTAGAAACACTGGATGCTCCCTGTTCCAATAAAAATCAAATAGACATGGGTGAGAATACACACAGTATCCACACAATACACACGATATCCAAGCTCATTCACTGTGTTTGAATAAAACATTAAATCTGAATGATAAAAGTAGTAAACTATAACTGGCGTCTCAAATAACATTTTAAACCACCACTGCTTTATTAATGAGACTAGATATAAACTAAAGAAATATATGAATCACGATTGGGTCACTAACCATACAGAGTGCTGTGAGAAACATGTGCCCCACTATAATTTCTTCTATTTTTGTATCATTATTATTCACATACTGTTGTAACTCACAAATACGTAACATTGAATCATCAGTGAATAACTGATCAAGTATAATATTTTTGTCTCATTTCTTTAACTGGGTTCTATTTATCTACTTTTAGGACTTGTGTGAAAATCTGCTGATATTTTAAGTCGTATTTATGCAGAAATATAGACATTTCATAAGGGTTCACAAACTTTCAAGCACCACAGTAGCTGGGTGTCATCAGCATAGCAATGGTAAAAGAACCCATGTGACAATGACCGTGCCCAGAAAAGTCGTATAAGGAGGAAAGTATGGGACCTAGCACTGAGCCTTGAAGAACTACTATGATCCGTTGGTGTATTTTGAATATACAATTTCTCCAGATCCATATATCGGGGGGAGTCAACATTTCCACAAGTCCTGCTTCCTTCAGTGCTGTCATGTGGAAGCTTCATCACATGACCGTTATAATATAACTTAAGATTTAATTGTAATTCAGTAACTCCTTTTATGTTACGGCCATCTTGTAGTCTTGCTCAATAGTCATTATCCTTATACATGAAATCCTCAGCAACTTCCAAATCCACTCATTCTCAAAGGTCTGAATACACCTTTCTTCTTTTTTCCCCCCCCTCAGTGTCCAGGCTTCACATTTATAGGAGGTCAGACCAAAGCTTTCATAGGTTGTAGCTTGTTGATTTGTTTTTTTATTTTGTTAATTTGGCCATTACCACTATGCCCCTTTGTCAAATTCTGCCTTCTCACTCGCCAAGTTATCTATGGAAACATCAACTCATGTTATAACTGGGACGGGCAGGGGTTTCCGGGGGGCTTTAAAATGTATCATGTAATGGGCGGGAGCAGGACAAATGCTGCTGATTTCTAGCAGGAGCTGGAAGAAATCACATGGGAGTGGGATTAAATATATATATATAGTCAATTGGTATGTGAGTGGTTTTTCCACTTATTTGCTGAAAGATGGTTTGGGAAAATAATTATGCCACATTTAAAAAAAAAAAAAAAAATATTCCCAACTTCCAATATCTACCCAAAACAATCAGATGCATAACAAAAACATGACAGAACTGTAGAAAAGTATTCGTATCAGATGATCTGGAGTCTTACTTGAGCTTGATTGAAAGAGGGATGGTGTACAAAAAGATATTAATCTGGAAGACGCAGATGAAAAAGGAACGGAAATGTTCAAACATCTCGGCAAAGAAATACCAGAAGAGGCCGATATTTGGAGTGAGATCTGGTACTGAAAGTCTGTGAAACACACACGCGACAAATTGACAAATAATTACTACATCACAGGAATATCTCAAATGTATATTCAATTTTACTTCTATGTACAATCCCACATCAGAAAATAACAGTATGGAGATACTCGTTTTTCTGGCCAGCTGTTATTGTACGTACATCACCTCCTGGGTTTTCAAGAACACGAAGGTAAATTATTTATTTACACATTTTCATACATATCTAGTTGATATGCCGTTGTAATTTACACTATTAAACACTAGATACTATCCCAATGTGCCCTCATTGTGATCATTTTCTATACCCGCTTAATCTAGTGGTAACTCTAGGAACAACCCTATACAGGGCCTAAATCCATTATGGGGTGCACAAACACACAGGCAATTTAGAGACACCAATTACAGCATCATACATGTCTTCGGAGTGCAGGAGGCAACCAGAAGTACCCGGAGAATATAAGTGGATTGAATATTATTGAAGAATGGAGTTTTATTGTGGCCAGCATAAGGCACACCTGTGTAATAATCATGCTGTATAGTCAGCATCTTGATATGTCACATCTATGAGATGGATGGATCTTCTCGACAAAGGAGAAGTGCTCACTAACACAAACTTTGCACTGTTGGCATATTAGTGGATGTTTTTCTATCACCAGGTGCGAGTATGTTACATGACAGTGTCCAGTGTGGCATTGCGTGTATATTGTCGGTTTTAGCCTTACTCTAGTCAGTGAATTTGGTCTTATTTTGACGTTGGAGTGGATTTTGTTGATCTTGTTCTTTTTTGTCCCCCCACCCCCAGTATTATAGCTAATTATTGCTTGCTTCCTGGCAGATAGAGGATGCTTGAGGTCCACGGCCTTTCCTTCAGTCGATTTCTTTGCTATTCTATCTGCTTTTTCATTTGTATCTATAGCACAGTGTTCTGGAATCTGGGTTGTGGAGTGGTTTTTAGTTTAACTGGGGGACAGAAAAAAAAAAAAATCATACAACTCTCTTCTAGAAGGTTCCACAATTAGCAGTTTAATTAGTAAGATGTGAGGTCATCACTAATGAAAATGAAGAATTCCAGCCCTTTTTTTTAAGCAAGGCTGACACATATTTTGATATGGACCATGAAGCACCTATGACTTGCAAAGACCAATCTAGTGGCAGATGCTCCTTTTATACCCAATATTGATCACGTCACTTGTTACCAGTTAAACAGCTAACTGGGAAACCTTCCGGAACAGTGTCATATAAGCGTTTTAGTCTTATTTTGCCGTATTTCATATTTTCTTCCTTCTCTATCAGTAAAAACATTGGAACAAATTACAGTTTTCAGAATTAGAATAATAAAGTGTCACAACATCATTAGATATGGGGTTAGTAGAGCACTTCTAATATCAATGTTTATATAGTGGGCAGTGAACGCTCCAACTCGTCTACCTACATGAATCCATATACTGAAGGAATGAAGTCCCAAGATCCAAGTAAAAAGAAAGAGAGGCAGACGATGACCACTAGACTCCCCACAAAC
Source organism: Aspidoras spilotus (assembly GCA_028565295.1). Classification (NCBI taxonomy): domain Eukaryota; kingdom Metazoa; phylum Chordata; class Actinopteri; order Siluriformes; family Callichthyidae; genus Aspidoras; species Aspidoras spilotus. The sequence continues at coordinate 14,956,633 of JAOUQV010000004.1, read as the reverse complement.
ATGAAGGCATATTGCAGGGTGAAAAACCAGAAACTACTCCTGCACGGGTTGACCGGGATATATAGTCTCTGTGTGTGAGAGAGAGAGAGAGAGAGAGAGAGAGAGATTTTAAATAAGAACTGAGTTTCAAATATAAAAAATGAACTGATATACGCTTGTATGACTATGTAGCCATTCGTGATTCCAAACAGGGGTTAGACAATGAAACTGAAACACCTGTCATTTTAGTGTGGGAGGTTTCATGGATGAATTGGCTTCATTAAATACACATTGCACCAGTAAGAGCAGAGTGTGAAGGTTCAATTATCAGGGTAAGAGCACAGTTTTTCTCAAAATATTGCAA
>JAOUQV010000004.1:14908998-14919175 GCA_028565295.1 Aspidoras spilotus | reverse complement strand
GAACATAACCACTTACAAATAACCACTTACAGAACATTAACACTTACAGAACATTAACACTTACAGAACATAACCACCTACAGAACATTAACACTTACAGAACATAACCACTTACAGATAACCACTTACAGAACATAACCACTTACAAATAACCACTTACAGAACATTAACACTTACAGAACATAACCACTTACAGAACATAACCACTTACAGAACATTAACACTTACAGAACATTAACACTTACAGAACATTACCACTTACAGAACATTAACACTTACAGAACATAACCACTTACAGAACATAACCACTTACAAATAACCACTTACAGAACATAACCACTTACAGATAACCACTTACAGAACATTAACACTTACAGAACATAACCACTTACAGAACATAACCACCTACAGAACATTAACACTTACAGAACATAACCACTTACAGAACATTAACACTTACAGAACATTACCACTTACAGAACATAGCCACTTACAGAACATAGCCACTTACAGAACATAACCACTTACAGAACATAACCACTTACAGAACATTAACACTTACAGAACATGGGTACTCAAATGAATACAACAGAAACTGGTCTGTATGTTTTTTTTCTGTATTAGTGACTAAAATGAACTGAACTCTATGAGTCCAGAAGCTTCAATGGCAAGGACTGATTCATGTTTTAGATATTTTTGTAACTTCTGATAAAAACCCAAACCACTGACAAAGTGTAAACTGCATTTTTATATTTGCAATAAAATATTAAATAATAAGTTAAAATATATTCAAAGGTAACAAAGTTTACTGTGTGTATGGTGGCTCTTTTCAAATGTGTTGCAGGCATCAAATTGAAAATGAGTGAATATTTGTAAAAAAACAATAAAGTTGATCAGTTTCAACATTATATTTCTTGTCTTTGTATAGTATTACATTAAAACTAGTTTTATACAAAGTCCCAACGTGATTGTAATTGGGGTTGTATATTATATATTGTGATATTTCCTGATTGCAATCATCTAATTTTGAGTAAAAGTGAATTAAGTAACTTCTTTCTACAGTCACACTTTCCAATTTCTAGATGCATGCCCTATAACACTAACACTTTGGGCTGGACAACTCAATTCCATCATTACAGTATTTAAAAAGTGTCCGAGAGTGGTTATATTATTATGTATCGTAAGGTCTTGCCGTTAATTTATTGTTTTTACTCTACATTATTTTCTGAGGTTTAAATGTGTGATGCTGGCTGCACTCGTGTGTAAATCAGAGTGAATTTTACATAAAATGGACAGAAACTACATTTGCATCAACACAGTATTACTGCTGACTCAAATAATTCTCTTCCAAGAGTTTCTTAATGTGGGGCCCCTGCACTCCCTCATCGTAGCTCCTCCTCTTCCCTTGTACAGTCCTCAGCTCTCTCACTGACGTCACCCACACATGTAAACCTGCGGTTTCTTGCCCCCTTCTCCTGCCTCAATGCAGAACTTATATGTTATGGATAACCATGTTATCCACCTCTTTGCCCACCATTGTTGTAACAGACTCCTGGGGTATTGCACGTTTGTTCCTCTTTGTAGCTTTAATGGTTTCATACACATGGTTAACCATGGATGCTGCTTCCATGAGTTGCTTGCTCATTGAGCCCCGTTAGTGTCTACCCCCAGTCAGCTTTCTTTCCCATGTTGTCCGCTGCCCTTTTCACAGCAGTCACTAGTTCACCTAGATGCACTAAATTAAAATAGATACACCTGTGCCACAAATCCAGTCGTGAAAAATCCTTGCTCTTAAATATTTCACAGTCAACTGTCAGCTGTATTATAAGAATATGGAAGTGTTTGGGAACGACAGTAACTTTCTTCAGAGTCAATCACTACAGACCTCCAAACTTCATGTGGCTTTCAGATTAGCTCAAGAACAGTGTGCAGAAAGCTTCCTGGAATGGGTTTTCCCATGGTCAAGCAGCTAAATATTTGAGTCAAGGCAGGTGAGTGAATACTTTTGGTGTACATAAGTAATTCTTACAGGATGAGATGTGAAATCCTGAACCTATCAATTAGAATTTCTATTAAGGAAACATGAAAGATATCAGGTCTATACTTTGTTTTTATTTTTAATACTTGGAGGTAAATTGTTCTCTGCATTTAACCCAATCAGGCGCACAAGAAGCAGTTGTTGTGTGGGTTGGCACTTCAGCCTTGCCTAGAGTGGGTATCGAACTGACGATCTCAGCCCTCTACCCTAACCAATTAGCCATGGCTGACCGTTTGCAGGACATACATGTCATATAAGAATCGTATAACACTTCATAGTTATTAGCTTTTTCTCTTCTGAGACATAATAAGGTTTATTAGTGGTACACATTTAAAACTCACTGAATGCTTCACCACATCAGCCCAGTCAGGAGCCACAAAGTATTCGACGTTTGCATCTAGCCATTGAGAGAGCTCTTTAATGGCTGGAGCCATTGCACCACCCAACTAAGAGGAGAGATAAAATTAAAAAAAATCAGTTTTATCTCACAATGTTTATATAACTTGCAATTAGATAAAAAAAAAGTATAGTTCTTACCCTGCGACCTGTGCTCCGGTGCACTACTGGAACTCTCTCGTCACCCGTCAGCAAATTAACATTCAATTTGGTAGGGTCTTTACAACGATGCCTCCTCTGTTTCGGACGTTCAGCAAAACTGTGCAACATGCTTACAGTCTGCGACTAAGAGACACATTTTGGAGAAATAATTACTTTTTACATCCTGTTTTTATTTACGTTAAAATACTGAACAAGCATAAGATTCTATTGGATAGATGACCAACAGTGGATTGTGTGGCAAATTATATGCAAATAGGGACGAAGATGCACGTCTTATGAGGTGCTGACCGCTGTAAAGATAATCCACAGTAGACAGAACCCAGCCTAAAGATATCAGCTTGTTGCAACCGTCACCCTCACCAGGATACGTGGCATGAAAACGAACGAATGAATAAAAATAGACTGAAAGTCTCATAGGAAACATCGACTGAGATTCATCTAGTGCCTTCAGCAGTATTAGAGATGAATTTCCCTTTTTAATGAATTTTGGCATCTGACAAACAAACCTGTTTGATTTACTTGGTTTTATGAGTTTTTTAATATTACTTATTTTTAACCTGAGTATCTTCTCTGTGACCTGCTTAGTTAAGTGCATCACACAGGGAATGGCACAGAGTAACAGAATGGTATTTTCAGTTGTGAGCTCAGAAAAGAATGCTGCCAGAAAGACTGCCATGTCTATTCCATCTGACATAGCAAGCGTATCTCCTGCCAGTGTGCTCCACTCCCTTCTTTCCCCATAATGGCAATTAGTGCCCTGCCTCTGTACATCTATCTGTAAGGTTACTAAATGAAGCATCACTGAATACAAATAACTGTAGCACTTGTAGTGTTTAATGCCAGACTACATGTGTCTTTTTTTATTTAGCAACCCTTCCTATTTTTGGCCCAAGTGTTTTTCTCTCTCGCTCACTCTTTCGCTCTCTCACTCACTCTCTCTCTCTCTTTCTCTCTCTCTCACTTGCTCTCTCAGTTAGGGGAGCACCTATTCGTATAGCTTTTAAGTAAGCGAACTGTCAGTGTTACTTTTCTGATGAACCTTGTACCATTAAAGGTTATAATATCCCTAACCAACATAAGAGAAATTCTCATGTTGTTCACACTCCTGTAACTTTAAACTCCTGTGACTGCTCATTTAGCCAGTAAAACCTGTGACATCATAGCACCAGTGTTCAACAGAATTTCACCAATAAAGTGAAGCATTTACAATCACAGATTAAATTTGCTAGAGACACAACAGCCGTCAGTGCCACTCTTAATGTTCTGTAGATGTGAACTGCATTAAAAAACAAGCATAATGAAACATTCATTCACTGTTAACTTTATCATTTTTAGGTAAAATATTGACACAACATTCGCTCACTTTCAGACCCCGCAAAATATATGTAACTGACCGTTGAAAAGGCAGGAAGCTCGGTTCTGTAGCTTGGGTTATGTCTGAGCCATTCCATCAGGCCTTTACTGGCTAACTCTTTGTCAACACAAGTGCTTAGTGACTCTGTAATAGGGACAGAAGGAGGATGGGAGGGGTGGTCGATATTCTCTGACTGCCCCTTTAAAAAATAATTTGGAAGGTTACTGCTTTACTCTCTCAAAAATTGAAGTATACACTCTATATTATATTTATAATATCACTTACCTTTTCTTTAGGAACATTTATTTCTTGTTCCTTCATCGATCCACGGTCAAGTGTTTCCATATTTCTCCTTCGACTTCTCCTCCTCCTCATTACAGAATCGTCACGGCGAAGGCTGCCATTGACAATTTCCCCTGTAACAGGGTGTACAAGTCCTGCTTGCAAAATTCCCGCCATGTCCAGTCCCATCAATCCCTCCATGGAGCTCAGGTTAAGGATCTTGTTAGATGCTGATTGGACAGAATGCCTCATGGATTCCGTCTCCCTACCAAAAGCAATTTCTGCTGGTTTAGACAGATCCATTGCAGTTTCTTGCCAACCATTTAGGAGAACAGAACCCGCATGATGGGGAATGTTTAGCTGATTTTTTTCTCCAAGATCAGCGGGTTTGACCGGAACCTCCATGTTAAACTCAAACCCACATTTGGAACGCTTAAGTTCAGAAAGAAAAGCAGGAGTTATTAACCGGTCCTGGAGACAGCGGGGACAGAAAGAACATTATGTTAAATTAGCATGGCTTGCTATTACAGAGTTTTCAGATCTTCTGTTTGAATTATCCAGTTACAATGTTGTTACCTTTTGTATATGTGGTAGTGAAGGTGGAATGTTCAAGTTAAGCTCTTGAGGTAGAGGTACTCTTGCTGGTAAAAAACATGCCCTTAGTTGAGCATTGTTGGAAATACAGGTGGTGACGGAAGAGTTGGGAGGCTCATACTGCTGACTGGGCCACTTCCCCTTTAAGATAACTTGGCAAATACTGTCAATGCGGTTGATAATTACTCTATCCTAAAAAAGTAAAAAGTGTTAAGTTGTTAATTGAACAAAATTCTTCTAAAACTATATAAAATGAATCACGAATGACATAGTCTACATTAACCTTTGGCCACTCTGAGAACGTGTAATGGGCTTTGTCTTGTAGTAGCCGCGCAATGGCTGGCTCCTTTGGTTCATGAAGACTGCCTGCCAACTCACAAATGGGTTGATCAAACTGTGGGGTCTCGACAAACCTATCTCTGAGTAAAGCTGAGGATGGATACAGAAAAAAAAAAGAATTAAATGTATAAAAGTACTTAACATTTCTAAATTAACACTTTAAATGATGTAATAACAGAAAACTTTACAGATAAAACAAATAGTATGAATTTATAAATATCTGATATACACTATATTGCCAAAAGTATTTGCTCACCCATCCAAATTATGGGAATCTGGTGTTACAATCACTTTCATGGACACAGGTGTATAAAATCATGCACCTAGGCATTCAGACTGTTTTTACAAACATTTATGAAAGAACGGGTCACTCTCAGGAGCTCAGTGAATTCCAGTGTGGAATTCCAACTGTGATAGGACGCCACCTGTGCAACAAATCCAGTCGTGGAATTTTCTCTCTCCTAAATATTCCACAGTCAACTGTAGCTGTATTATAAGAAACTTGAAATGTTTGGGATTGACAGCTACTCAGCCACAAAGTGGTAGGCCACGTAAACTGACAGACTGGGGTCAGCGGATGCTGATGCACATAGTGCGAAGAGGTCGACAACTTTCTGCAGAGTCAATCACTACAGACCTCCAAACTTCATGTGGCCTTCAGATTAGCAATAAGTCAAGGCAGGTGAGCAAATCCTTTTGGCAATACAGTCTATTTACAGGATATATTGGTTTTAAACAACAAAATATTTACGGTATGGCGCAAGTATGGAACTCTTGTGCTGCTGCAACTTTCCTTAAGGCATAAACAAAGCTAAAACGTACAGTATTTAAGCTTTTACAATTGTACATAACTACTGGGTCATTTTCATGTACAGCATTTCACAGACGCTGTTATACAGAGAGACTTACATTTATCTCATCTAGACAACTTAACTCTGGTAGGATAAGCAGGCTGATATTAGACCGATAATCGTGTGGGGTCTCCTAATTTTAGGTAGATTAAACTTAAACAATTGTCTTAAACGATCATCCTGTAATGTGGGGAGTCAATGATTGTGATTCTTAAATATTAAACAAGTCTCAGAATCCTGAAGTGTGGGGTGCACAGTGAGTCCCTCGCATTAGGATCTGGCACGTTTTTTACGCCGGATGCCCTTCCTGACGCAACCCTTACCGTTTCGGCGTAGGACCGCACAATTTAATTACCTTTAACAAAAGACATTTTGTCTATCTCTTGAAAAGTTATGGATTCCATCAGTGAAAGTTTTTTGGCTATAGGCCACAAATGCACCACTGTCCTAGATTACTGCATAGGCTATGGCTCATTTGCAATGGATTTGCTACATACGTAAAATTTATCCATTTTTCACTATTCTTGTAAAACACACATATATGCATACACTGGGGAAGCAAGCACACATGCCCGAAGCAGTGAGGTTAGGGTTAGGTTGGGGGTTAGGGGCCTTGGCCAACGGCACTTCAGCTGTGGCGGTAATAGTAACTGCAACCACAAGCCTACGACTGCCCCAGGATCAACCATACATCCAACAGAATCAGTTCCCGTGCACTCCCAATATTCTCATAATTCAAGGATAAGTGACCTGATATTTCCTCATGTCCGACACCTGTATGACCTCTCATTATGTTTCTTTATCATCCATACACACTTCCTGAAAGCTTATGATTATGACTGAACACCTAACCAAATACTGTATTATTACAAGGAAACAATGTAGTGGGTTGCGTTTTGTATCTAAGAAAGGGAATAAAACTGATCACAGAAAGGTATCGTACCTGATGTCTTTGCTTTCTCTTCTTTTATCTCAGCCTTGATTTGTACATCGGCAGCTAGCCTTAGATGTGATGTCACTGTAGTTGTGTCAGGTTTGGGTTTGACTTCTGTCTCTACTGAACCCAATGGTGATGCCTGTTTTATGTCATTGTCAGTCTCATTGTCTGGGAAAACAGAGTGGTCTGGTACTGGAGTGGACAAGGTAGGAAACAAAGGAAAATCAGAAGGTGGCATAACATGGGGGGAGAGTGTAGGGTTGGCTGGATTATTATCTGCTAGTTCCAACGAATTTTCAAGGGGCTTTCCAGAAGCTTCTTTTACCAAAAACTTTTCACTTGGGTCATGGGCAGATCCTTCAAGTAGTTCCTCCAGGGTCCCTTTACATGATATATCATAAGGTTCTGTTAAAGGCACTTTATCCGGCTCCATTAGGAGTTTTTCACAAGATTCCTCCAAGTACACTTGACATTGATCCTTTGGCTGATCGTCACTTGGCATATTGCACTCTACCTTCAGATGTTCCAACCTATTCTCCATTAGAGATTCTGAAGAGGGCATATTATTTGTTTTGCTCTCGAGTTCGTTTAGCTTCCTGACTTTCTGATCAGTTTCCAAATTACTATGACCACCCTGGGATTCATCATCTTTATTAAAATTATATTTGTCGTGGCCTGCTTTGTCTTCTGAACCAAGGTTACAATGTGTGATGTCAGAATCGCTCAGCTTTGTATCTAGCTCATCGCTAATTGACCCTGGAGTTTGGTCAACTCCTACATCTGAAAGTGCAAGGGGTTCCCTCTCAGAGGCAACATATTCGGTTGGACTGGCAGGTAAATCTGGCTCCATTGAAGTCTCTCCGGCATTTAAGTCCTTGAACAACATAAAGCTAGGTGCTAATTGTTCTACATGGTCACTCTGTGAGTCAGAATTGCCCATGATTAAACAGCCTGTAAGTGGATCCTCCTGTTCCTGTCCATCGTCAGACTGAGTAGGGTCCAGGAATTCTGTTTCCAGTGAAGGTTGCCCCAAGATAGGATCATCATCATTAAAAATATCAGAAGTTTCAGCATGATCAGAGGTTACCCATGGAGTTTGAAGTTCATTTAATTCCACTGAAGGGGCCATTAACCCAGTCTCCTCTGATGACCCCTGTTCTCCCACAAGAACATCATTTCGAAGTTTCCCATCTATAGAGTCAGTCATGTCTCCTTGTGCCCCCGTTATGTCACCTTGTACATCATAGGAATTTAACATACTTTGACCAGCTGATGTGGAATTAAATGGAAATTCATTGAAGGGCTCTTTGCTAGTTTTGTTATGAAGGGAGCCATGGTGAGCTTCATGATGTAACGATCCAAGATCCAAAGAGTCATTACTTGTGGGGCAGTCCAAGAAGCTTTCCCTGGAGTTTGCTTGCATAGTCAAAGTGCTATCTGATTCCGATTCTGCTACTACATCTGAGGCATGGTGGTGTCCATGTGTATGGATGTGCTGGTGTATTTGGGTGGAGTGTATGAAAGCATGATGATACTCTGTGGGCTGAGGAGAATGGCAGTGTCCCAGACAGCAGTGTTGATGGGGCAAGCTTGCGACTGAATTTCTATGTTTCTCTTTCTGGATATAGTTACGGTAGGTCTCCAGAAATGATAGCTGAGGATCATTCAATATATAGAAGTCAGTGCGGCTAAGGCCATGCTTGGCAACACCAGTCAGAAGATCATGGTCATGTTTGCCACATTCCCACCAAAAAGGCAAGTAAAGACTAGGACGGCACAACTTCAACCGTTCCTCTAGCAGTGGGTGATGCAAGACCTGCTCACGAACCTTTCGCAGAAGCTCAATCCGATACAGTGTGCGAGCAGCTCGTTCTTCAGTAATGGGATCTATACAAAGAGTGGGATCAACCAGGCCTATGGTGGAAATAAAAAATATTGTTTAAATAACAAAAATTATTCTATGAAAAATGTAATCCCTTTAGCTGTAAATCTTTACCCTCATCTTTCCTAGGTGGCAATCTGCAGGCATTTCGACACATAGACACAAAGCTCCAAAAATATCTCTCCAAACTCTCATCTGCTTTTCTTTCCAAACGAGCAAAGATGCGGAACTGGTGCCAGTCAAAAACCTTCTTCTCTGGGTCATACACCACCCCATATGAGGACACAGTACGGTAGAAATCAGCCTGTTCACGGCGTGTCCACCTGAAATTGTAACACACCGGTTAAAAATCAGTGCTAAAAAAATGCAACTATTGCTAAGTAATTCATTACTAGTTTAGCCGTCTTATTTTATGGCTCCAAAAACATTGCAATAAAAAAAAAAATAATAATAATTTAATATTTTAAGTCGTCATTTGCATAACTGAAATCAAAAAAGATCATAAAAAAGGACAAATCTAAAGGAATAACATAGAAAAACAACTAAAGAAACTCAATTCAGAGAGAAACGAAACATATACGTACAAGTGCATCCAGAACGTATTCACAGCCTTACAGTTTTCCCCTTTTTTAGAGCAAAAAAAATATAAAATAATAATAATAAGTTCAACTTATATAGCGCCTTTTACATAACTCAAGGTCACAGTTAAGGGGGGGGAAGTCCTTCGATATCAGGAAGCACCAGGTTGGTAAAATGTCCAAGGCCGTGTGGGAGCACACCAAACTGGCGAAAAGTCAAACCCCACGACAAATCATTTCTAGAGTCGACAAATACACTAGTGCACTTTCCTCCAATCACAAAGCAGAGCCGTAGTCTACGTGAACAGCCATATTCATTGCCACACACTGTGAAAAATGCAGCTAAAAGCTGGAATTGTAGCAAGTGTCTGTAATAATTCAGACAATAGACTCACCCCATAACCAATCACAGGCCATGAAAAACAAAACTTTTTAATAAATAAAAGAAAGTAAAGTAAGAATCTGATGAGGAGTGGCAGACCAAACGCGCACAGCATACCCTCACCGGAACCGGAATCTAACCTAATACTAAGTATAAACTTATGTACCGTGACATTCAAAATTGAGCTCAGGTGCATTCTGCTTCCATTGATCATCCTTTAAATATTTTTACAAATTGATTAGAGTCCACCTCAGACAGATGATGATTTGGGAATGCACACACCTGTCTAAATGAAAGTCAAAGTCATGTTTTTCACACAGCGGAATTGGTCCTCTGCATTTAACCCATCCGTGCAGTGAAACACACAAATACACACACAGGT
>JAOUQV010000004.1:14897974-14908898 GCA_028565295.1 Aspidoras spilotus | reverse complement strand
TTAACCCATCCGTGCAGTGAAACACACAAATACACACACAGGTGAAGTAAGCACACGTGCCCAGAGCAGTGAGCAGCCAGCACAGCGCCCGGGGAGCAACTGGGAGTTAGGTGCCTTGCCCAAGGACACTTCAGCCAAGACTTGTCGGTATTTGGAATCGACCCAGGGACATTCCGGTCGCAAGGCTGGTTCCTTAACCACAAGCCTACGAATGCCTAAGGTCTTATAGTTGACAGTGAGCACATGAGCACAAACCAAGACATGAAGTCCAATGAATTGTCAGCAGACCTCATAGACAGGATTGTATCTAGAAACTGATATGGGGAATAGTGAAGAAAAATATCTGCAGCAGTGAAGGTCCCAGCATGCACAGTGGACTCCATTATCCGTAAAATTGAATATTTTGGGTGAGTTCCTAGTGCTGGCCACCCCAGTGATTGGGGTAGTGATTAAGGTAACCCGATGAGCTGGCTACAGAGCTCCAAATCTTTAAAAGTTTTTACCCTGTATGTATGTATGTATCTATGTATGTATGTATGTATGTATGTATGTATATAGTGTGTATGTCTGTATTTTTACTCCACTGAGTAAAAATATGCCAAATGGTGAATAGTGACCAATTATTTTGTTTGTTGTTGGTTCACTGCCTGTAATGAAATGACTTGCTGCAGTTTCACGGTAACCTGTAAAATAAAAACTCATAACATCACCAGCACTGCTCACCTTCTTTGCCATTCAAGAAAAAGTTGATCAGAATTTGCCATACAGCGTTGTGGCTCCTCACCCAGTTTCCAGGCAACAGACCCAATGCCCTCATGCATGAGAATTTCATGTCGAAATGGTTCACGGCGAGTGTAGCGCTGATAGGCAGTGACAAGTCGTCGTAATCTTGCTGTAAGAGCAGATGCTGTTGGCCATAGCGCCCGACCTTGCTCCACTACATTCTCAGCTACCCCATCTTCAAGAGTCACTACAGCAAAACACATTGTGCATACACGCCAAGTTGTGGTGATGTATAAAACATGATTTACTAATATTTTTCAACCCATATTCAGTGTAATACACGACAAATACAAGATCTTTAATGTTCAAACTGAAAAACTTTATTGTTTTTTTACAAATATTCACTCGTTTTTAATTTGATTTCTGTAACACGTTCCATAAGAGTTCGGACAAGGGCAAGAAAAGACTGGAAAAGTTGAGGAATGCTAAAAAAACTCCTGTTGGAACATTTCACAGGTGAACAGTATAACTGGTAACAAGTGAGTGTCCTGATTGGGTATAAAGTGAGCATCTTCGAAAGGCTGGGGCAAGTTTCGCCACTTTGTGAACAACTGCGTGATTAAATACCTGCATTAAAAACCAACATCATTCTGTAACAGATATTACCACATGGACTCGGGAACACCTTAAAAATCCATTGTCAGTGAACACGGTTCATCATCTATCTGCAAGTGCAAGTTAAAACTCTACCATTTAAAGAGAAAGTCATGCGTCAACAACACACAGAAACACTGCCAGCTTCTATGTACCCGAGCTCATCTGAGATGGACTGACACAAAGTGGAAAAGTGTCCTGTGGTCTGAGGAGTCCACATTTCAAATTGTTTTTGGAAATAATTGACATCATGTGCTCTGGGATAAAGAGGAAAATGACTGTCCAGATTGCTATCAGTGCAAAGTTAGTCAGCATCTCTGATGGTATGGGGGTGTGTTAGTGCCCATGGCCTGCTGAAAAGGTACATACAGGTTTTAGAAAAAACACATGCTGCCATCCAAGCAACAGCTTTTTCAGGGACAGCCTGATTATTTCAGAAAGACAATGACAAGCCACATTCTGCACTAGTGCGAGTACTAGACTGACCTCCCTGCATTCCAGACCTGTCCAACATAAAAAATGTTTGGCAAATTATGAAGCACAAAATACGACAATGGAGACACTGGACTGTTGAGGAACTGAAGCTGTACGTCAATGTAGAAGTTTATCAGTTTGAACATTAAATATATTGTCTCGTGTATTACAATGAATACGAGTTAAAAAGGATTTGTACATCGTCAGAATTAGATTTTATTCTTGTTTTACACAACGTCCCAACTTTATTAAAATTGGGGTTGTATTACTTTAACATAATGGATCTATAATAGTGCCCATGCCACTCCAGAGTTTGTATCTCTTAATATGCAGTTAAGTATAAAAATAATAAAAACAACAGAAATGTATATTTTGCTCCATATCTCATAACAGTTAGATTAAATAGATCATAAACATCATACTGTAGCGGGGCCAGTATTACCCAGCAGGCAGTACGGGAAGTATGTGTGTGTTAATGTTCTTGCTGTGTCTTATTAGCATTTGTTAATATCTAATAATTAATAATCAATGTTTATTTATGTTAGTTATAGTCTGTTTTATTAGTCAGCCTTATTTTAATACTTAAATATTTAATTCTATATCAGTTACCGATTCAGGGAAGAGCAGTGTGGGGATGTGGAGGTAGTGTAAATGTTTTAGTTAAGGTTAGGTGTGTAAATGTTAGAGCTATCTGTGTGCTTCTTTAATAAAAGAACACTGCTCCGAACCGTCACTCTGTGTGTCTTCCCCCGACACCACCATATAATATGTAAACTGAATAATATTCCCGCATGAGTCTTACAGAGATCTTCAATATACTGTAGTATCATTTACACTATATTGCCAAAAGTATTCGCTCACCTGCCTTGACTTACATATTAAGCTGCTCGTCCATGGAAACGCATTCCATGAAGCTCTCTGTGCACAGTTTTTAAGATAATCTGAAAGCCACATAAAATCTGGAGGTCTGTAGTGATTGACTCTGCAGAAAGTCGGTGACCTCTCCGCACTATGCGCATCAGCATCCGCTGACCGTCAGTTTACGTGGCCTACCAGTTTGTGGCTGAGTTGCTGTCTTTCCCAAGCACACTGGAATTCACTGAACTTCAGAGTGAACCATTCTTTCACAAAGGTTTGTAAAAAACCGTCTGCATGCCTAGGTGCTTGATTATATACACCTGTGGCAATGGAAGTGATTGGAACACCTGATTCCGATAATTTGGATGGGTGAGCATTTACTTTTGGCAATACTGTTTAATTCAGACAATACAGACTTTAGAATTCTGTGAGCGCAAGAATGGAGTGTATGGGGTATATATGAGCACGCTTTGAAATGCGCAGTGTTTTCCTGCCTTCACTCTCACTCCTTTGCCTGATCTTAAAATGGCATGTAAATAAAAATGTACAATGATCTTACTCTACACTACTGATTGGGAAACCAAAAGAAAAGTCTGATAAAACGTGTGTGTCTCAATACACACTCTAGATGATTCAAATCTGGCACCGCCAATAGTGTACCTGCAAAAGTCCAATATGACATGAACCCCGAATCTCAATGTTCATGCTGGCTTTGAATTTGTTCATTTCCCTACAGCACGAAATAAAACCTGAGCAAAATAAAACAATTGAACAGTAGTATTTTAAACCTACCTCCAACAGAACTGTGTTCCACGATGTCCTCTGAGAATACATTTGCCTGCATTGAAGGAAGCATTTGTCAGAATTACAGAATTTGTCATTTAAGCAACAATTTACCAAAGACATAGTTCACCTGATATTTACTCATCACCTTTTTCTCTTTTTTGTCATCTACTTCCTCTGGCTTAATGTCTGCTTCTTCTTTAATATCATTGTACTTGCATACACTGCAAATCAAAGCATAAAATAAAGCACATTCTGCAGCTACGGCACATTATGAAGTCATGTAATTTATCCAATAAATATATATATATACAGCAAGTTCATATACTGTAATAATATGGGTAAGCTAGACTTACCTGTCAGCTACATCTGGCACAACCTCAGAACCACCTTGTTCTACTGTAAGTGCAATGACATCTGGCATTCCCACTTTATCGAGGAAGCAGAGCTGTGGATCTGCACGCATGGCATGGTACCGCTCATACCCTTCAAAATGACACACACTAGTTAAATATAAAAATGATTACATTTCAGTCATTCTCCATGTTCATCTCTGTCTTACATTACTTCCAAATTACCATGTTTATGTACTCCTATGAGCAGAGACTTATCAGCCTCAGCATCCCACCAACCAGTAGGGACATCCATATAGTCCACTTCTGGAAGTACCACGTCTAGTTTGCTTCAAAGAACACAAACAACTCATGGAATGAGTAAGAGCATAGAAAACACCCTAAATCATTCACATATTCACTTATTGTTCATTTATTGTTTTTTACAAAAACAAATGTGTTTATTATAAAAAAAATCTTTAGGATGGAACACACAGTACCTTGCTGAGACACCTCCTAAAGCCTGACTGGCAGTTTCCCCGAGCACCTCTGACTTAAGGTAATAGAGCATCCGCACCCTTAGCAGCACCCTATAGATGGACAAAGCTTTGGTTGAACTTAATTCTATATTTATTGCGTATAAATAAACTGAGAACAAAGTTCACCACTCATAAGAGAATTGTTGTTTTTTCACCATCTACACAGCACCGGTGACCTGCATAAATGAAGGCACCTTGGAAGTGCCTTTAGGACTTAGATTGCATTTTACTGAACACAGACTCTCCAGACTTTTAGATACACATGTATTTTTGGAGCAAACCCCAAGAGGCTTTAATACACTAAATTCCAAAAGTATTTGCTCACCCATCCAACTTGTTGGAATCAGGTGTTCCAATCACTTCCATGGCCACAGGTGTATAAAATCAAGCACCTAGGCATGCAGACTGTTTAGAAACATTTGTGAAAGAATGGGTCACTCTCAGTAGATCAGTGAATTACAGCGTAGAACTGTGATAGGACGCCACCTGTGCAACAATTCCAATCGTGAAATTTCCTCTCTCCTAAATATTCCACTGTCAACTGTATTATAAGAAAATGTAAGTGTTGGGAACAACAGCAACTCAGTCATGAAGTGGTAGCCCACGTAAATTAACGGAGTGGGGTCAGCGGATGCTGATGCGCATAGTGCAAAGAGGTTGCCAACTTTCTGCAAAGTCAATCACTACAGACTTCCAAACGTCACGTGGCCTTTAGAGTAACTCAAGAACAATGTGCAGAGAGCTCTATAGAATGGGTTTCTGTGGTCGAGCAGCTACATGTGAGCGAAAACTTTTGGCAATATAGTGTATGTTATTAATAATGGTCTGTTACCCAATAATCTTGATTTCTTGACTGCAATCCAAAAGTATATTTAGACACAAAATATCTGGAAATATAAACTCATTTATTTTCTCTTGTCCTGCTCAGCTAGTCACTTATTATTAAAAGCTGGCTGATAGTGACATTGTCTCCTACACCAGCCTGATCCATAATCAAACTCCTATGGGAGCTCAAATGCAACGGAACAACTGGTTCATGCTGGGAACATCTCATGGAATTGCACACATTTACAATTTGTTTGATAACTAGTTACAGTCGTCTTCTGTATCAACGGCCATATTAAAGTTGGCAAAGTTTCACATCCTGTACACAAGGTCATATATAAACATATACAACAAGTCAGTGACGATGTAGAATTTTCACCAAACATGCACGTCTTTGCGACTGTGGGAGGAAAACAGAGGACCTGCAGTAAACCCATAAAAAACACTGGAAGAGCATGAAAAACTCCACATAAAAATCCTTACTGCACCACCATGCCATTTACAGACACATTTTTTTCTGGTTCAAAGCTTCTGTCTGTCATGATCTCAGAGAGATTTTCCTGGCCACTGTCACTGTCCCGCTTGCTCATTAGGGATAAAAGGGATAACTGTATGTTAAGCTGGGTAATGGATATGAATTGGCAGAAAGACTAGATATCCCCCTGCAATGTTTCATATTTGGCAACAATCTGAAAGACCCAAGTCACTACAGCTATATGTCAGTAAACCCTTTTCTTTTCATTCGCGTTTCCCATCTAACCAATCACATTTTTTTGCCTGTAGCTGACAGGTTTTAATTCATAAACCCATTTCAACAAACGCAGCGTCTGCACGGGTCTCACCTGTTACAGTGCTGTTTGAGGTGTTTCTTGTAGCTGTCATCCTGGAGTACTACTTCTGGGTTACAGTGGACTAGCCAGTCAGCGTTCTTGAGCTCAGGAGGAGATAATTGGTTTTTCAGTTTTTTACCCTTACGACCCCGGGGTACAGGAACAGACAGTCCTGAACAAAAGGAATGTCTCAATAAAGTTACTGAATTTTAAAGAATGTTTAATTATGTTCGTAAATTATTCTGTTGCATATTACACAAAATACAGCTAAATAAATGCTAATTTATAAACCATCATTTACTCTTAGACCTCAATATAGAACATTTTAAGTTCTGTTATATTCTTGGATTTGTTTATATAAGGGTCAGCCGTGGCTTAATGGATAGGGTAGGGTGTTGGTGACCAGAAGATCGCCGGTTATATCCCCACTCTAGGCAGGTCATGGCTGAAACTGCCATTGAGCAAGCCATTGATCAACCCCAAATGCTCCCTGTGCACCTCAATGGGGAAGCACACTTCTCCCGTTGCATCTCTTTATTTAACACCTGGATGGGTTAAATGCAGAGAACAATTGCCCTCCGGGGATCAATAAAGTAATCAAAATCAAATAAAAAAAACCCCTCTTCTACTAAAAGGACACATTGTGTGTAGGGTCAAATTAAGATACTACTGACAGAGTGGATAACAACGTAGGCTATTACCAGAGTGATTATGGAGCGCTTGATTGTGCCCGTCCTTGGTGGGTGTGATTAAGTCCCAGATGAAGCTCTTGATCTTGTCATCCCCTTTGTAGTGACGGACACAGTAGGCAAGCAGTGCTCTGCACAGGATCTCCATGTCTCGTTCTGTAAGGTGCCACTTGAAACGCCCATGATTCAGTATGTCTTTCCACCGTCCCCATCTATGAATAACAATAGTTTTTAGGACATGTGGCTTTGTTAAGTACATGAATGCAGTTGTGATTGCCACGACCATGTGACTATTTCTACTTAAACAAATCATTTCTTGGTAAATATTATTATGATTGCTGACTGTATAAAATACGTCAAATGGCATTATCCCCGAGGTGTTATAATGCATGGACACACCACACACACACTCATGCAAACCAAATGTAATGGTCCACCAAGTAGTATATGAAATCTATAGTTTATACTCAGACGTTATTTATTATTCTCAGAAATGTCTATCCAATATTAACTGTATCTGAATGAGAGGAAAGCATGTTGCAAGCCTTGTCAAAACATGTGGTTGCTGTGATCTAGGCTGGTCTACTTGCAGTAATATTTTATACTCTCAGAATTGTAGCGCCGTATGCAGGTATATTAACTGTTTGCTGCTTTAAATGATGTACACACTGTTTACACATGCAATGATTTTATTACTCATTGTGCAGTGTAATACACAGTTCATAACCATTCTATTTATAAAGCTCTTTTAACAACGATCATTTTCATAACCAATGTCATAAAACAGTGGTTGAGAAACTGGGGTTTAATTTAACCACATATTTCTTCTATTGCTCTAAAATTAAATGGCTTCATAAGACGGTTATGAATAAGACTTTATTCTTTTCACTTGTCACATGAACAAAGCAAATGATAAAGTGTAGACAGTTCCATATCTAACAGTATATCCTCTTTTTTCACAGCACAGAAACTGCCTTAAAGGTTAGGATCAGGACATCGATGGGGAAAAAAATGGCATGGGTAAAATGGCATATGGAGTGTGATCACCAATGTTTCAAAAATTTGGACCAACCAACCAATAAAATCGTAGTTGTTGAGTGTGTAAGGTATTTGATTCCAAATGAAGTTACGACACTGTGTTAGATGTAAATGAAAACAGAATGCAATAATCTGCATATTTTAGAAACTAATTCTATTTAAAATATGGAATATTTATCATTTATGGAATATAAGTATAAAAGTATAAAAGTGTTTTGTGGACCGATTAATCAAAATGACATTCTTTTTAAAATCTATGGACATTGTGTTCTTTAGACTGAAGAGGAACGAAAATATTCAGCTTCTTAATCACTGCATAGTCGAAAATCCTGCATCTATGACGGTATGGGGTTACATTAGTGCCTATAGCATTGGCAGTTTACACATCTGGAAAGACACTAACAATGCTGAACATAAATACTGAGGTTTTAGAACCTTGTATATTTCAGTAAGACGATGGTAAATCAAATACTGCATCCATTTCCACAACATGACTTCACAGAAGAAATGTCCCGGTGCTGAACTGGCCTGCCTGAAGTCCAGACATTTCAACGAAATATTTACTAAAACATTAAGAAAGATCAGGTAAAACCCAGGACTGTGAAATCAGACACAAAAAGGTTAAGACATTCCTCATGGCCCTGTCAAAAACTTTGAGATGTGCTGTTGCTGTCAAGTTCAAAAGTTTTTAATTTCGCCATCTTCAGTTCATTTGCAAATATTTGCATTCTAATATAAGAGTGCCCCAATAATTTTGGAACTGGTGTTGTACTTGTTTTCGGACATTGTTCCATTTGTCTTTTCATATTTATTTATTTCCACGCTGTGATTGTGGTAAATTATGTTGAGGTGTGAAATAGTTTTGACCTCTCCAACCGTATGGAGAGGTGAAAGATGGGAGGTGGTAGTCTTAAGCTACTTGGCAGAAAGGCTAGAAAACCTTGAAAACAAGTACAGACCCATTACAAAAAAATTAGAACATCATGGAAAAGTTGATTAATTTTCATGATTCTATTCGAAAAGTAAAACATAGATTATAGATTCATGGCCCACAATTTAAATGATTTTAAGTATTTATTTGTTTACGTTTATATAATTTGGGCTTCCAGCTCATAAAACCCACGAAAACAGGATTTCAATAATATTAGAATACTGTGGAGCTCAAAATACATAGTAAGACAAAATGTGGCAGGAGAAGATGCACCAGCAAAAGAGATGACCGTGGGCTTTGACGTATTATGCAAAAAGAGAGGATTCAAACCATGTGCAGGAGACAAAGTGAAAGTGGAGTAAAGCTTGAAGCATTGGTGCAGGTTTTAAACTGTCAGGTTGGTCCTGAAGGAGGACTATGCAAAAAGTGTTGTTGAGGTGAAAAAAAAGAGTCAGACAGGGTGATGATTTTGAAGTTATAAATTGAAGGTATAATGGTGAATGTTGTCAGTGGATATGCACCACAAGTTGGCTGAGAGTTGGAGGAGAAAAAGGAGATGGGAGATGATGGGAAGGTTTGGTGTTAAGGATAAGAATCTAGAAGGACAGATGGTGGTGGATGGAAATGGCTGCAGTAAACACATATTTCCAAAAAAAAAAAAAAGAAGGAGCACATGTTGACCTACAAGAGTGGAGACAGGAGCACACAGGTAAACTACATTCTGTGTAGATGAGGTTGCTTAAAAAAAACTGTATACTGTAAGGCAGTGGCAGGGAATAATGTAGCTAGACAACATGGGATCATGGTTTTCAGGATGACTCTGGTGGTTAGGGAAGAGGAAAAGGGCAAATAAAGAGAAGAATTCCAGATGGTGAAAGTTGTGAAAAGAGGAATGATGTGAGGAGTTCAGAAAGGAGTTGAAATGGCTATGGGTGGTAGTAAAACTCTTCCAGATGACTGGGTAGCAGCAGCAACAGTGATTAAACAGACAGGCAGAAGAGTACTTGGTGTGTCATCTAGACGAGTAAAAGACAGCAAGGAAACTTGGTGGTAAAACAAGGAAGTGCAGGAAGAGGTTAGCAAAGAAAAGACAGGAAGAGGACCAGAGAGAGTAAGCAGGAGTATAAAAAGATGCAATGTAGGACAAAGAGGGAGGTAGCAAAAGCCAAGCAAAAGTTCTAGTTGTACGAGAGGTTAGACAGTAAGGAAAGTGAGAAAGAGTTGTATCAGCTGGCAAGACAGAAAGATAGAGCGGCAATGGATGTGCAACATGTCAGGGTGATCGAGGATAGAAATGAAAATGTATTTGACAGGTGAGGAGAGGAAATGATGGAATCAGTATTTTTAAGAGCTGATAAATGAAGAAAATGACAGGGAAATAAGAGTGGAAGGCATAGAAAATGTGGAACAGGAGGAAGCAAAGATTAGCAAGGATGAACTAAGGAAAGCTTTGAAAAGCATGAAGAAGAAAAAAGGGGTCAGACCTGATGACCGGTAGAGGTATGGAAATGTATAGGATAGATGGGAGTGGTGGTTTTGACTAGATTATTCAATAAGATTTGAGAGCAAAATGATGCCTGAGGAATGGAAAGAAAGTGTACTTGTACCGATTTATAAGAACAGAGTTGTAGCTGGAGATTGCAGAGCTTAAGATTTTACGGTTTTGTTGAGAGTGAACAGGATGGACAGGATTAAAAATGAGAACATCAGAGAGTCAGCACAGCTTGGAAAATTGGAAGCCAACGTTAGAAAGGGCAGACTGAGATGGTTTGGACATGTCCAGAGTAGGGGCAGTGGCAGGAGTAGAAGACTAAAGAGGAGATATATGGATGTGGTCAGTGTTGACATGCAGGTAGTTGGCATGAAAGTAGAAGATGCAGAAAACAGAGTGAGGAGGAAAAGAATGATTCGCTGTGGCAACCCTTAATTAAGGGCCCCATTAAGGGCCAAAAGAATTTTTATTTTTGAAATCCTGGGTTTTATGAGCTGGACGCTACTCAATGTACATTTATATACACGTATATTTATATATATCGTACATTTATAAACTATATTTCATATATGTCCACAAGTTATAGAATTGTGTTCATGAGAATTCTTCAAGAAGCGCATTTGTGAGGTCACACATTGATGTTGAACGAGAAAGCCTGGCCTGGCTCCTAGTCTCCGCTCTAATTATATAAGATCGGGTTAAGGTCAGGTAATGTTAGAGAAGGAAGGGGCCAGCTACAAACTGTTCCCACAAAGT
>JAOUQV010000004.1:14767700-14790780 GCA_028565295.1 Aspidoras spilotus | reverse complement strand
AGTCGCCGCAGATGTATTTATTTACGTTTTAACCCGAGAGCGGTGTTACCCTACGTCTACCTCAAGCGCATCCTAAATCGGAAGTCTCAACCTGCAGCTTTTGAACACAGTAGTTGAGGTGGATGATGAAATATTAGTGGAACTCATATATATATATTGTGGAGTTAGAATATTTTGAGTTTTATACATGACTAGTAAAAGTTTATAGTTGATGTGTAATTGAATGTGAAGACAATGAAGTGTAATGAAGACAGTGGTTATATATAATCATATCTTTTAGTTATAGTAACAACTCTGACTGTATCATTCAGCACTAACTAAAGCTTTGCTAAACAACTGCTGGAGCATCCAGACAACAAGTCATTACAATCATCCAATCTGAAGGTGACATAGACATGAATGAGTGTTTCAGTATTATGGAGTGTTAGTGTCTTTCTTATCAATGTTTCTAAGATGGAAGAAGACTGTCCTGGTTAATGCTGTCTACACGAGCTTCAAATGAGACACTGGGGTCAATAATGACACCAAAATCTTTAACTGATTCACAGGAAGTAACTGAATTACCATCCAGAGTTGATTAAACATCAGAAAGATTATTTCTAACTGGCTTGAGTCCAAGAACGAGTTCTTCTGTTTGAGTTCTGTTTTTTTATCATCCATTGTCTAATGTCCTTTAAACATTCCTCAACATTATTAAGATGGCGTGTCTCGTGTGGTTTTACTGAAACATACAGCTGTGTATCATCGGCATAACATATAAACTGAAACCATGTCTTTGAATGATTTTATCCAGAGGCAGCATATACATGGAGAAAATCAGTGGGCCTAAGACAGAACCTTAAGGGAAACCGCATTTTACAATACACCGCTTAGTGGTGTCTCCTTGATTGGGTTTAATCCATGTTAGATACAGTATATTTAAACCCTGGTCAGTTTTAGTTTCATTAATAACATTAGTAACAGGACCCATCTCAAAGGGACAAATGTGGCGAGCTTCAAACTGGGACCAGGCACTTCACGTTACATATTGCATTCCTTTTTCCATTTTTAATCATTCTAAATTTCAGTCCATTCATTTCTTATTGGCAGAGTTAGAGTGGATGATGTCACACACAGATTAAAGCTAAAGGAAAAGTGTACACACACGTTCACCTGTAGACAAACTTTATTTATCTCATTTTGACATTTTTGTGTCCACAAGGTACAACTGCAATCGCTACAATGAAGACGACGCCAAGGCGGCCCGGGGCGCCCAGGAGGTACCGTAGAGTACGAACACTGTTTTAAAATGTTTTAAAACATGATGTAATGAGGTGTGTCCACTAGGGGTGAAGTAGCATGTACAAGTGATATATATGATGACACTTAAACTCGGTGCCCGCTTAAACCTGTGTGTGTGTGTGTGTGTGTGTGCGCGCATGCAGCGGTCCCGTGCAGCCCTGCAGCGCTACCTCTTCTACTGCAACCGCTACATGAATCACATGCAGAGTCTGCGCTTCGAACACAAGCTGTATGCGCAGGTAAAGCAGAAGATGGAGGAGATGCAGCAGCACAACATGTCGTGGATCGAGGTGCAGTTCCTGAAGAAGGCGGTGGACGCGTTGTGTCAGTGTCGCTCCACACTCATGTTCACCTACGTCTTTGCTTTCTACCTCAAGAAGAACAACCAGTCCATCATTTTTGAGGTTCCTGCTGCTGCTCGCATCTTACTCTACCTCTTCAAACACTATTCACATTATTTATTATTATTCTTTATTTATTATTATTATAAATTATACTTTTAATGACTATTATTTTTATTAATTATTTTATTTTTAATTATTTATTTATTATTAGTTATTATTATTTTATTATTATTATTGATATTTTTATTATTAGTAGTAGTATTTATTATTATTATTAGTTGTTTTCTTAATTATAATTATTTGTAATTATTTATTATTATTTTTATTAATTATTATTATTTAAATTGTTATTTTATTATTATTATTAGTAGTAGTATTAGTAGTAGCATTTATTATTAATTATTATTTTTATTAATTATTACATTATTATTATTGATTATAATTATAATTATTTATTTTTTATTATTATTTCGTATTATTTCTATTATTATTATTATTCTATTATTATAATTTTTATAATTGTTTATAATTTTTTTTATATTGTTTATAATTTTCGTCCCCAAAAACTATTTTACACTCACGCTGAACTACATGCTACACACACACACAATCATGTGTCTGAGCAAAAGTATTTGACCCCCTCCCTAGCAAACAGATGTCTTTGTATAACTACTGCCTAGCAACCAAGTGGATAGCAACACCTTAGCAACAGATTGAATTTTCAACCAAATGGTTTTTACTCCGATAACACACAACACTCTAGTAACAGCTGGTTCTGCATACTCACCAGCCTAGCAACACCTTAACAACCAACTGGTGATTGCATAGAAACTGCCTAGCAACCAACTGGTGCTTGCATAGCAACACACTAGTAACTAATTTATTTACACAGCAACCGCATAGCAACAAAGTGGATTTGCATAAAAACCTCCTAGCAACCAGCAACATCGTAGCACCCAGCTGAACCACCTAGAAACCAGCTAACAACTAGCTTTCACACATGCAATTACCAGTCTGAGCTAAAGTATTGACACCCCTAGCAACAGCAGTGCGCACTTACACAAACACAGACACACACATGTCTCACTAAGATTATTTTATGCAGTCTTGCAGATTCCCGTTTAAACGCCATATTTTCCACTCTACAATCTCACTCTGGATTTTCTCTAGGAACTGACACACTTGTCCTTTGTTCTGCAGAACAATCAGGCCGATCTGGAGAACGCGACTGAGGTGCTGTCGGGATACCTGGAGCGGGACATTTCCCAGGATTCCTTACAACATATTAAACAGAAAGTGCAGGATAAGTTCAGGTGAGGTGCTCGGCTGTAGAAGCAAACTCAACACCTTTTACACAAACCAGATACTCTTACCTAATCATGTGTTTCTCTCTCTGTCCGTCTTTCTGTCTCTCCTACACAGATACTGCGAGAGTCGACGGCGAGTTTTGCTGCAGCATGTACATGAGGGTTATGAAAAAGACTTGTGGGAATATTTAGAGGACTAAGGAAGATTTCTCTAATTATAAACCACCATTGCTCTCTGTCTCACATCAGCTCTCTCTCTCTCACACTCTCATCACATCATGTTTCTTTCTCCCTCTTACACACACTCTCTCTCATCATACCTTTTTTTCATTATCTATTTAATTCTGTCACCTCTCTCTCACACGCACACTCTCTCTCATCATATCTTTCTCTCTCTCTCTTATCATATCTTCTTTCATTATCTCTTTCATTCTGTCACCTCTCTCTTTCTCACTCTCTCTCATTATATCATCTTTCATTATCTCTTTCATTCTCTCACTTTTCTCTCTCTCTTGCTTATCACATCATCTTTCATTATCTCTCTTTTATTCTCTCACCTCTCTCTCTTGCGCTCTCTCTCTTTCATCATATGATCTTCCATCATCTCTTTGATTCTGTCACCTCAATCACTCTGTCTCTATCTCTCTCGCTTTGTCTCTCTCTCTTTGTTGGACAGACTCTGTTTTTCTCCTGTCTGAGCTCTATGTTTTTATTGATATTCTACATTTATTTTATTGGAATAAAAAGGTAAATTTATTAAAGTTTAAACAAATAAAAACACTGAGGTCTTGCGCCGTTTTCCCTCCAGCTTCGTCCTTCATCAACTTTTCCACACTGGCTCTCCTCTCCACTCATCTCCTCTCCGCTTTTTTGATGGGTTTAAACTTTTAAAAAGTCATGAGTAAGGTTTTATTTTAATTAAAAATCATTTCGATCTGTAAATAAGTTTCATAACATGGGACACAGGATACATTTATTTTTAAAGATTAAAATACTAGAGTATTAAAAACAACTTACAGGCCACAGCCGCAGTGACATCACCGTCACCTAACCTTTAAAAAATAATTCAATTGTACTTTTATACCCATAACATCCTGGACAAGCTATCCGCCCTTTTTTGCATCTGTTTGCTGTGATCGGATTGGGGGGGTTCAGGGGTAGAGTATCACGCTGGACAGCTAGCGGCCTGCGACTAATTATGAATGCAACTTTAGTATTTACACATTTTACATGGACATAAAAATAATTTCAGTGTTTGGTCGCACACTAAATGTTTACTGCTATGTGGAATATTTTTCTAATTATTTATTATAACTTGGTGAAAGCAGTCAATAGCTCAATTAGACATGGCCATGTCTTCCGCTAGGAACAAACACAAGCCCGGGTTTTTGTAGTGAAATACAGACGCCACAAATTTAAATGTAAAATAAACTAAATAGTAAAACACGACTGCTGTAAAATTACAGAATGATGGATGTAAAATTGTCATAAACATAAAAATCGTAATGTTGTTCGTCAGACGCGGCATAAATGATCATACAGCTTCGACTTTTAATAGGACTGTCTGCAACTGGAACAAATAATGGTCTAGTTGGAGACATGAATGGACAGATAAAGAAATGAGTGGATACATGCACCACTAAACAAGTGGATGTATAGATGGAGAAATGGAGACAAGCTTAGTTAGACTGATAGAGGAGTGGGTTGGTGGTGGTGTTTAAATGGAGGAATAAATGTAGATGTACTGATGGCTGGACGGGTGAATAATTGCACAGATTGGCGGAGAAATGAGGGAATGGATGGTGATATCTTAATCGCAACATGTGTTTTTGTTTATTAATAAATATTGTCTCCACACTGTAAACACACACACACACACATACACACCTCTACACAGTGTTCAGTTCTGGGGTGTTAATATTTTCCCATTACTACATTCCCTCTGCAACATGGCTCCTGTTGGATTTGTTTTGTTCCTGTGAGCAGGCTGGGCTTTGATCCTCAAGGACTCAGACTCTGATCTTATTTTAGACTGTGAGACAGTTGACAGTTTGGACTAACCATCGTCATCACACCATCGTCGGAGGTGTTGGGAAATTTTCTCACCGAAGTGTAAATAAATAAAAACTAAAAGAAAGAATATTTTTATCTTTCACCTCTTCGTCCTTTATTTTTATAACTTTAAAGTTTTTATTAACTCATTTATAATCTTATAATCACTGATTAAAAGCCTCGAGAGGGAACGTCATTCTACCCAGGTGAACTGGCGGATCAGCTGCAGTGGGCATGGGCGGACATTGTGAGAATATATGCTGGTGCAGTGGGCCCTGGGTTTCCTTCTGACGCATGATAATGCTAGGTCCCATGTGGCAGATCCTGTATGATAAATTAATTGATGCTATAGACTGTCCCTCCCCCGTTCCCCCTGTTACCCAGAGTCAAATTCCATCCAACAAATCCATGGTGCACCACAGACTGTCCAGGAGTTGACCGATGCTATCCAGGTCTGTGAGGAGATTCCTCATGAAAACATCTGTCGCCACATCAGGAGCCAATCCCAGGTGTTGTATGGAAGTCACACACGCACACACCACTGAACCTCATTTCAACTTGACTTGAGGCACTTCCATGGAATTTGGATCAGAGAGTAATAAGACCTTCCACTTTTATTTCGAGCTTAATTACAAATGCAGATGTTAACAACAACATTTTGCTTTACTTTGATCAGATTTGTTTGATTTTATTTTTAACACATTCCACTGTGTAATGAATAAAGTCTTCACTGGGAATACTTTATTTAATTCATTCAGATCTAGGATTTTATTTTAGTGTTCGCTTAAAAAAAGTGACATTTTTACGACACATGAGCATCAAGGTTACCGGAAGAATCAAACCGCTTGACTTCCGGCACTGAAGCAACGATTAAGTGAAGTGATGATAAATTTCTAGGTGTTTGATGTATAGATGCTCTGAACCAGGCGTTCCGCTCCTGTGCCGCGGTTCTCTACGCGTGTCAGGTGTACTAGAGTGAATAACGCAGCTGTGGGTCGGGGTAAGACTCCCCAACAAAAAGGAAAAGTACTGTCCGGACAATTATTAAAGCAAAGTCCAAAATAGGTTTGTGTGTTGTTGTTTAATTGGATTGTGTGCGTTTAATCGGGTTGTGTGTGTGTTTACTCGGGTTGTGTGTTGTTGTTTAATCGGGTTGTGTGCGTGTTTAATTGATTTGAGTGTACAAACCTGATTCCAAAAAAGTTGGAACAAAGTACAAGTTGTAAATAAAAACGGAATGCAATGATGTGAAAGTTTAAAAATTTCATATTTTATTGAAACATTAATGACATAAATGTATAAACTGAAAAAATGTTTCATTTAAAGAGACAAATTAGGTGATTTAAAATTTCGTGACAACAACACATCTCAAATAAAGTTGGGATAAGGCCATGTTTACCAGTGTGAGAGATCCCCTTTTCTCTTTACAACAGTCTGTAAACGTCCGGGGACTGAAGAGACAAGTTGCTTAACTTGAGGGATAGGAATGTTAACCCATTCTTGTCTAATGTCAATCATCTTGACAGTGATTTTTGTTGCTCAACTGTCTTTGGTCTTTTTTTGTCGTATCTGGTCAGTTCAGTAACCGGACCCTTCTTCTATGCAGCCATGGTGCTATAATCGATGCAGTGTGTAGTTTGACATTGTCCTGTTGGAAGATTCAAGGTCTTCCCTGAAAGAGACGTCGTCTGGATGGGTGCAGATGTTACTCTAGAACCTGAATATACCTTTCAGCATTGCTGGTGTCCTTCCAGATGTGTAAGCTGCCCATGCCACACACACACTCTGCTGATAACAACTTGGGTCGTCCTTCTTTTCTTTATTACTTATGACACGGTGTCCCTGATTTCCATAAAGAACATAACATTTTGATTCATTAGACCACAGAACAGTTTTCCACTTTGCCACAGTCCATTTTAAATGAGCCTTGACCCAGAGAAGATGTCTGCACTTCTGGATCGTGTTCTTCTTGAACTATAGAGTTGTAGCTGGCAATGGCGGATGGCGTGGTGAATTGTGTTGAAAGATAATGTTCTCTGGAAATATTCTTGAGCCCATTTTGTGATTTACAATACAGAAGCCTTTATGTGATGCAGTGCCGTCAAAGGGCCCGAAGATCACGGGCACCTGGTATGGTTCTCCGGCCTTGACCCTTACACACAGATTCTTACAGATTCTCTGAATCTTTAGATGATATTTAGATACTCCAAGATGGTCTTTTTATACCCAGTCATGGTAATGACCTATTCCAGCTGTTTCTTTTTTGTACCTTCAACTTTTGCAGCCTCTTATTGCCCTATCTTAACTTTTTTGAAATGTGTTGCTATCACAAAATTTCAAATGAGCCAATATTTGGCATGAAATTTTAAAATGTCTGACTTTCTACATTTGATATGTTGTCTATGTTCTATTGTGAATACAATATCAGTTATTGACATTTGTAAATTATTGAATTGTTTTTATTTACAGTTTGTACTTTGTCACAACTTTTTTGGAGGTTTGTACAAAAGATAACTCCTACTGATAGTGATATAAATCAGTTGTTGCACTGCAGGATATTTTACAAAGTACAACATGTCTTCCACCTAAAAAAACGTACATCAAATATTCGAGCTGCCATCAATATGGTCCACTAAAGTTTTATCTAAAATTTGTAGCTTGTCAAAAATGCGCCGTTTGTAAATAAGGGGGCGGCTGCTGTATTTCACAACTAATAACATTACATTCCTCTTGTCGTTAATTATTTACTGGCCGCTGTTCTCCACAAGAACCCAATCACATTCTCTAAGAGAATCAACAAGCATGACTCAAAACACCTAGAGAAACTCAGAAGGGAATCACATCCATATTTGGGTTATAACAGATTAAAGAGTCTGTATAAAAGAGTTTGTAGATGTGTGTATCTCAGCAGAAAACGATCAATCTAACACAATTTTTTTTGGAGACTTTGTTTTTTTTAGTGCTATAATTAGCCATATGCTAGCATAAAGCACCCAGGAGAAAATTCCTCCCACAGCGTTACACCACCACCAGGCTGAACTGCAGAGACTGAACTGAGCTTGTTGCACGTTGGACTTTGGGACCAATAAACATCACGTGTGTGTCATCACATTTAGAGCTGTGACTTCGATAACCACCTGCGCATGTAAGAGGTCAAAGGTGAAAGTGAATCCAAACAGTTTTTACTTTTATTTTTTTCCCAGATGTTTCTCTCCTGTAATAGATGTGGTTTGATGAGTCAACAAAGTTGCAGGTGTGTATGAGAAAAAACAAACGGTGAACCAGCAATCAAAATATGTCAACCTTGCCACGGTTGGCATTGTGGATGAGTCAGGTTTCTCCAGTGCCCTCCATATGCTTTTACTTGTAGTAGTCTGGTGTCTAATGATCCAGTCCATGTTCATACAGGTTTTGTCTTGCACGCCTGCTGGTTCAGGAACTCCATTTCTGTTCTGGACATATTGTAGACTTACTCAGTGGTCCTCATCTTTGTCCATGAGATCCTCAACAGGTTTCATTTCTACTATTATTATAGAATAATAGTTTAATGTTAACGTATTACAATTCTAAAGAGTTCACAAATTTTCAGCATCGTCCATATTTTTAACAAAGAGCAGCCACGAACATGACTACTTGGAGGCCCTGCATTGGACAGGGGTCAACTTGTGCATTCAGTTCAATTCCATGTTTATATACATCTTGTGTTTATTAGGAACAGTGTATTTGCTGTATCATATACGAAAACATGGATGTCTTCCAAGGGTTTACAAAATTGATTTCCTAATATTTTTCTTTAGGTCACGAGATTTTCTTTTACATGATGTAACTTTGTCATTCAAGTAATCACATGACCTCTGTTCACCACCGTAGTGGAGTTCTATCTGATTGACTATACTGTAAATGTACTAGCAGGAAGGACAAAGTGTAGATGGAGTAATGATTGTTAGAACATCAAGAGTTATTCATTTCATTAAAGGACACAAACAGTACAGGATCCAGCCGTTTATTTAATAGCAATGCCACTTAAACATGAAGCTGAAAAAATCTGTCCTGATCAAATCTCTCCTAGTGTGTTTATAATGTGAAATTGGTTTACATGGCATGCATGGTTTAGCTGCTCTCGCTGCCCAGTGTGTGTTTATCAAACAGGTATTCGGCTAAGCCATTCTGTGGCGCTCCCATCCGGCGCAGGTTGGTCACCCAATCACCAAGCTCCTTGATTGACTTGACCTGTTCTTCCAAGTAGTGAGACTCCACAAAGTCACACATCTGGGGAGGCAAAAAAAAATTAGCGTGTTCAGAGTCACAGACAAATCAGAGGTTTCATTGACATTTTCATAAGCTCAAAAAACTAGCAAAAGGTCAACATGCACGTTGGAATTATCACGTAACGCAGGCACTACTCACATGAGGGTCGTTGCGATCAGTGGCAACCTTGTGCAGGTCCAGTAGTGACTGATTAACGCTTTTCTCTAGCTGTAGCGCAGACTCAAGTGCCTCCACACCGCTCCCCCACTCGTCACGCTCTGGTTTCTGACACACACACACACGTTATTAGCCTTGATATCTTGCATAATCCTGCTGGTACTTCGTCACTCTGCTGGCTTGGAATGATAAGGACTCCGCCCAAACAGACAGTTAACATCTGCACTTTGCTTCACACCACTCCCTAAACCGAGCCCCTACAGTTACTACAAAATACAGGGGGCCTTTCAAGTAAATCACCCTACACTGACTTTCTATACACCGCCTCAAAAGGTGATATTGTTATTTAATAGATACACAATAAAAACCTTAATGTCCTGCAGGAAGATTCTTCCCCCCCTCTGGTTCTGGAGTTTCATCAATTTCTCGGCATGCTCACGCTCCTCATGCGACTGCTTGCGGAAAAACTTGGCGAAGTTATGCAGAGCTTGGTCATCTCGGTCAAAGTAGTATGACTGTATATATAAAAAAAAATAATAATAATACATTTTCAAAAAGCTCTGAAACAAGGTCATTAGTTTGCATCCCATAAACAAAAAGGTTACATCTTCATAACATTAGTAAAACAATAAGTTGGGAAGTAAAGACTTTTGCACAGCTGTGTATAAGCATGAGGTTCTTTACCATGGACAGGTAGACATATGATGCATACAGCTCCAGGTTGATCTGCCGGTTAATGGCAGCTTCACAGTCCTGGTGGAAGTTCTGTCTCACCTGAGAGCTCATGGTTCTGTGTACACACACAGGAAGTAACTCAACAGAACATAGATAAAACACTGGATGTTTAAAATAACACTCCACCTGGTCAGAGGTGTTAGAGCGAGTGTGCACAGTTGCGATAATTACAGGGCATTACTGATCACATGACCTTTGCTCCTTGTTACCATGATAATTAGGCACCCATGGAGCAGATGGGGTTTAGGTGGTGCCTACAATGGCATGCAATTCTGATGACATGCTTTCCACACTCCTCTGTTCCCAAAAAAAACTGGTATTACAATCACTTCACCGATTATAAATGTTACATATGCCAGTAAGGTTTTCCTAATTCTCTACCACACCCGGATGCGTTTAAAAATAATAACACCCCCTCCCTTTGGTTTCTGCCGTTTATTTGTCTCTCCACCCTGATCGTCGTTATAAAGTACACACTGTTGATGTGGATTAAGACCAGAACTGAGAGTTCGGAAACCCGGGGATAGAGAGAGCTCGATTTATAGATTATATATTTAGATCATATGTTTACCGGGTATATGAGTTATTTAAACACAAATTTTACATATAGTTTTACATTTCCTATATTAATGTAACAAATCCGAGCTCGCGTTTTATCTTAAATGTTAAAACCATCAGAATTGCACGATTTCTTTTTTTTTTGTGTGAAATAATCGTCGTCTTGTTTTTCTCTCTTCATCCACCACTCGTACTCTGACAAAATGATTGGTTGAGTCCAGAAGAGTTTCTGCCTTACGATTGGCTAGCCCGAGTTCATCAGCCAAGCACACGCCGCCTTTTACGCAAGTGACCAATCCGTGCGCATTGGAGAAAATTTCCCGGAATATTGGTGAAAAAAACATGGCGTCGTATTAATAAATAAAATTAGTCATTATAACGATAATACATATCTAATATCGTAATTATTACCAGAAGATGGGGAGAAAAAACACACACTTACCTTCGTCGGTTTAGTTTTGTAGTTAACTAATAGCTAAAGAATTGCCGTTTTATCTTCAGCGTTTTTATTCTATTTGGTTTAAGGATAAAATAATGTCTCCTTTTATGATTTAAAGAAAGCCAACGCGATGAAAGACAGAAGCTAAAGGTTGCCGTTCAAGCACTGTTGAAGCGAAGAACCTTATCTCTGTCATGTAACAACGAGCGATTTGACCCGTAAAACGTTGCGCAGCGTCTTTTGTTAGCGAAGCTTATGAATATTTATAATGTACGATTGCGTTTCCTCGACAAGCCAATCAGGTAGGAGATGAGAGTGCGCATGTTCATGACGTAACCACGTCTCAATGACTCGTCGTATTTGAGGTTCAACGGATACCATTTTACAGCCTATCAGGACCGGAAGTTGCTGGAACACAAGGCTATAAACGCTGTAAAAATAACAATACTATCGTTATTTTTTACTTTAGGATTTGTGTTTGGGTTAGGTTCTGGTTAAGGTTGCGTGCAGCAATAACTTACAAAATGGTTCCGGAGACTGCTGATCAGAACTGAACACAGACTGGGAGGAATTTCACTTCAGGTTTTTAGACAACATTTCAATTGGATTAAGGCACTGCTTCTCAGTCGTTGTCTGTTATGCCTTCCCTTGGAAGCATTTCATGCCCCTCAACTCTCTGCCACAATTATACATTATAATTTGTCTTTAAGTTTATCATTTGTTACGTTAAAGAAAAAAAAAAACAAAGAAATATAGATAAACTACGACAAAGAATAACTTTATTAACATTGCTTTTTAGACTGTAACAGAAAAGATTTAAAGTGCATCAATTTACCTGAAAATGAAAAGAATTTTTAATTCATCATTAAACTAAATATTTTTTGACCATTTGATAACAAATAAAATATAAATTCAAATAGAATAGCAACATTTAAACACAGAAGCACAATATAAAACAAAAATTAATACAATAATTTGTGCTAATATATTTTTTGTTGTTAAAATGAGGATGGATTAATTGCTACAATGAGCATTTTTTTAGTGCACAGCTTCTCAAAGTGGGGTTTGAAGCGTGATACTTCAACTCCTCAGTGCAGCAACAGCAGAGAAGCCTGTCTCACAAAGATAAGGTGTTGCAAAAGGAAAAATAATGCCCTAAGAGAATTATTTCCCTAAAATAAAAGAAATTGCCTCCCTATTATTTTTATTATTATATATATTATAATATATTTTATGTGCCATCCAGCATGACAGAGGCTGCTGCCAACATTTTAAGACACAGTAAACATACCGGTCTTTTGTTGTCTCCCACCGTAGTCACAGTAAAGCCAAGCGTTACTTACACTTCGTGGCAAAAAATTATGTCTCTTTTTTGTAAAAAAAAAATGTGTCTGACTGTGAATTGGTGGAGTCCAAACTCTTTATAGAGATGGTTTTGTAAACTTTTCCACTTTGATGAACATCATCATGAAGATCTGTTCTTTAAATTAAACACGGTGTCCACTCAAAACTGATCACATTGATAGAAAACACCTGACTCTAATTACACCTTCAAATTAACTGTTCATTCAAGAGGTTCACAAACTTTTACCACTCACTAATATGTAATATTGATTATTTTCATCAATCGATAAACGAACAAGTTTAATATTTTTTTCTTGTTTGTTTAACTGCATTCTTCTTTGTCTACTTTTGTGTTAAAATCTCATGATGTTTTAGTTCATATTTATACAGAAGTATATAATATTCATAAGGGTTCACAAACTTTTAAGCACCACTGTAGATAGACAGTGTAGCCGGTGCATTAGCCTATGTTTGAGATTAGATGGAGACTGTTAAAGAAGGGTAGAAGTTCAGAAGTTATTTGAGTTGAAAAATTTCTGTGTTTCCCAGTCGGCTGATTGGGAGAGGAGAAAGTGACCAGGTGAGGAGACTGGTTTTTATTAGAATACAATCCTGATGAACATTCAGTATTTTTTAAGGTAAAATGTCCAGCAGACACAGATTAGAGATATTCGCACTAAAATTAAATTCTGATTTATTTTTAGATGTTTCAAATTTCTTAATGTACAAAAACAAAAATGTAAAAACCCTAAAGCTCTCTAACACTTTAGCCCTCTTTAGCCCGTTTCAATTGGCTTTTTTAAATTATGAAGTGCACAAGACTAGTATGGGGATAAGTTTGGTGTTCCTAGGTTATTGATTTATTAAATTAAGACACATTAATCTTTACATGAAGCATTTGACTCACATTTTCTGGGTGGTTTTATATTCAGATATTTTTTTTTTTTACAAATATTGCATAAAATGAATAATCTGACCAGCATATGATTGAGCAAATAAAATGTGTCACACCGTGTGATCTCGAATCATGCTGAAGTGAATCATCAGGACCCTGAGTGATTGTATTGTGCAAAACATCAAGTACAGCAGATTATAGCATCAGGTAAAATGATTCACGGTTTTAATAAAATAACGGCTTTAAATTTAACCTTATGTTAATGTTACAATTAAAGCCTGATTAAATGCTACTTTATTGCAGGGTCAATAACCAGATTTACCTATCACATACGACATTGTTCTTCCATCAGTTATTACTTACCTGTTTTTACTAAACCTTTTGAGGCACATCACACATGCCCCTTTTGTGAGATAGCGGTATTGACTGCCTCTCCTTGTGCAATTTTAGTGTCTACACTACAATCTACACACGTTTAATCCACTTTGTGAGGGAGTGTGAGATAATTTTAACACTGCGCAAAAATTCAAATTCAGAGATTTTGACTACTGATATCTATGGAATCAAAATGGGGCTGAAAATATTTAAAGCATTTTGAGTTTGCTTTGTATTTAACATTTTTTAGAAAGATTAATTTTTTTTTATTAAAAAATGTCTTTTGGTATGACCTTAGAGCGAGAAGATCCCGGGTTTGCATCCCGGGTGGAGCGATTCGGGGAGATTTCTATGTGTAGTTTGCATTTTCTCTCTTGTTCGGCTGAGTTTTCTCTGGGTACTCCGGTTTCCTCCCGCATTTCAAAGTCATGCATGATGGGTAAGTTGGTGTCTCTGAATTGCTCGTTAGTGTGTGTGTGACCTACGATGGATTGGCGCCCCGTCTAGGGTTGTTCCTGCCCTTGCGCACATATTTGCCCTGAAACTAGTGACCCTAAAACTAAGATTAAGTGGGTATAGAAAATGAATGACAATAACAAGACAATATCAATAATAAAAAAATAATATTAATAATAATTATCGATAATATTAATAATAATTAATATCAATAATAATTTCAATAGAAATAATAATATATTATTATTAATAATAATATCAATAATAATAATATTTTATTTAATAAGTGCATTTAAAGACTCACAAGAACACTGTAGAGTAACAGCAAGCAAAATAAAATGTAGTTAAAATAAGACACCGCAGCAACAATAAAAAGAAAAATACTGGTAAAAAGAGAATTTAGTATTAGCCATAAGCCAACTGGAAGAGAGGGGTTTTTAGATGTGCCTTGAATACATTAATGGATGGGCAAGCATGCAATTCAATTGGCAGACTATTCCATATCTTAGACCCAGCTACACTAAAGGCCCTATCACCAACAGTGCTCAACTTGGCGCAAGGAACTTTTAAGTAAGTGCAGCTCGGATGAGCACAAGGTGCGTACTGGAGAGTGGGTCTGGAGCAGACTACTTGGGTACAATGGTGAACAGCCATGCAAAGCTTTAAACACCAGCACAATGTCTTTTTACTGGATACAGTGCTAAAGAGGGAGCCAGTGAAGATGTTCCAGAACAGGAGTAATATGCTCCCAGGATCCGGTACGAGTTAACACCCATGCAGCTGAGTTTTGCACACACTGAAGCCTGTTCAACAGCCGAGAGTTGGGGGACCTTGCAATACAACATTGCAGTAGTCATGAACAATACAAATGCATGAACAATAGCCTCAGCAGCAATAAGGGAGAGAAAGGGCAGATCTTGGCAATGTTCTTTAAATAAAAAAAGGCTGTCTTACAGATGTTCTTAATGTGTTGTTTAATGGACAGAGTTGCGTCTAGAATGATTCCCATATTTCTGATCTGGGTTGATGATAAAACAATACATTCGGGAATAGAGACAGTGCTATAAGTCATCTTCTTAACTGTAGCTGGAGAAGCAATTAATATAGCCACTTTTTTGTTTCTATTTAGACTCGGGAAGTGCTCCTTCATCCATGTCCTCACATCAGTTAAACATTTCATCGGAACAGAAGAGTGTAGACTAAGAGAAGGTTTAGAGTGTATATGTGTAATCATAAGCAAAACAATGAAACTGTAGCTCATATTGCCTAATGATGTCACCAAGAGGAAAAAAATACAATGTAAAAAGTAATGGGTCAAGGGCCGAACCCTGAGAGACACCATGTGACAGAATGCACGACTCGGATCTAAAACCTCCAACTGAAACAAACTGTGAGGTAGGACTGAAACCAAGCAAGAACAGTTCCAGTAATGCCAATCAGATTACAAAGCCGAGTTAGTAGTATCTTATGACAAACTGTGTAAAATGCAGCTGTAAGGTCTAATAATATAAGTAAATTCACCAACCCCTGGTCAGCTGCTATAAGAAGATCATTTACCACCCTCACTACTGCAGCCGGACTGTAACACCTCAAACAGATCATCAGATTCAATGTGTTCAATTAACTGGGCAGCTACAGTCCGTTCTAAAGTTTTAGCAAGGAACAGAAGATTGGAGATGGCCTCTAGTTAGCCAGGTTTTCAGGGTCTAAGCCCTTTTTTTACAACGGGAGTAATGGCAGCAAGAAGTCGGAACTAGACCTGAGGACAGTGAAGTGCTAATACACTGGGTAATAAGAGAGAAGACTGAGGTAAGGCAAGCTTTCATCCAGGATGTTGGCAATGGATCTAATTGGCATGTGGTTGCTCTAAAAGTCTTAATTAACCTTGAGAATAAACTTTCCTGCACAGTGTTAAAATTGGACAAGCAGCTGTCGGTAAAGAATGAAGAGGCAGAATAAAAATCAGCTGATGCCAGGCTGGATGAAAATTGACAATAGATTGTAGATATTTTCTGCTTAAAGAGCTCCATGAATTGAAAACTTTTTTTGCAGGATTCATTAACTTATTGACAATGGAGAAGAGAGCTCTTGGATTTCCATGGGCACCTTAAATGATATTTGAGTAATAAAACGTTTTAGCAGAGAATTTAACAGTGTGAGTTCCAAGAGGAGCCGGTTGATTTAAAATAGAGGAAAACACTGTC
Organism: Aspidoras spilotus; assembly: GCA_028565295.1. Lineage (NCBI taxonomy): Eukaryota > Metazoa > Chordata > Actinopteri > Siluriformes > Callichthyidae > Aspidoras > Aspidoras spilotus. Next base: position 14,774,365 of record JAOUQV010000004.1, on the reverse strand, counting down.
ATAATGGACCATTAGAATGTCAGGATCCATCGAATCGGGTGTAATTAAACAAGTCCATAATAGCAGGATGACTGATATTTTTATAATAATAAAATATAATAAAAGTAATATAAAATTAAAAAGAAGAGCCTTATGGTCAGATATAGTTAGATTAATACCATTCAGATTAGTAGGAAAAATTTCAGTAGAGCAAACTATGTCCAGAATAATAATAATAATAATAACAAAATATTAATAATAATAATAATAATAATAGTAGTAGTAGTAATAATAATAGTAATAATGAAATAACAACAATAATAAAAGAAAGTAATAAAATAATATTAATAACAATAATAGTAATAACATAATAATAAGTTTAAATATATTACTTTAAGGGCAGCTCTTGGCTTTAAGAATTTCAATAATTTTCAGTAAAAAATATATCACTGTTTGTGTTTTGTCTGGTTAAAGTGTCTAGACTCTTGATAACAGATCATTTGAGGTCTGGATCTAATAACGGGACATGCTGCGTATACATGTACCCATAATGACACGTCTCACACGTGCACACTGTGAGACACACTGCCACACAAAAGTCTCAGACACCCATATTTCTGCATGATAACTTAAGTACAAAATAATTTTCCATGTAACTAATTGTACTTGAGTAAACAACACAAAATAGTACAATAACTGACCACTAAATAATAACTAATACACACAGCTGTGATAGATCTGCTAAGCTTTATTCCTTTCCTGTTACGCAGTACTATTTGTTACAGATTTGTAAATATTCAAATAATTCTGTAAGTAAATATCTTGGAGAATCTGGTGCAGTTCTTTTAAATGTATTTTATCTTTGTCAGTTTAAATGGCAGTAAGCCCACAGACAAGTGTTTCATGTCCTTATTTAAATAATGTTTTACTGAGTTTTAGAGAATGGGTTTGTGTTTCCCTCTGAAATCAAAATTCCAGTTTTGACTAGAAAATGATTCGTCCGCGATTGCATAACGTTGACGCTCATCGTGACTCAGATTCTTTGCGTAAGTCACTCTTTTCTGGAGATGAGTTCAATCTACAGATTTCTTCCTCTTTCTCTTCCCATCATACGCCATTTTCAATCAAAACACACATCCTCAATCAGACTTTTTTTATACCTACTGGAGGTCTCGGGTTTATCTAGACTTCATTTAAAGCCTGTACACGTGAAGAAGCGTTCACTTGTTCCAACATGAATCGTCCTTATCTTTCGGCTTTATGAATGAATATATTTAATCTGAATTAACATATTTCAGGTGATGCCTAGCCACAGGTTATTTCCACATTTGTGATTTATGTCTGACTGACTCCTTCCAATCAAAAAAATCCATCATGAGTTACGCTACATTTACGCTACAAGGTGTGAAATGAAATGTCAATCAGTAGCAAACTATCAGTGCCTATGTAATTCAAGGGTGGCACATGGGCTGGCCAATAGACCCCCCCCTGGCTATGCCCCTGATTTTAGTCACAACCTGAACCATAGGTTAGCTCCAGACAGTCCCCCGTAGTTGTTCTGAGGCAGTCAGTCAGGATGTTGTAAATATTCTCTGCCGTGTGTTAACTACAATGCAGTCTTAATTTTTACTATTAGATATAAAAATTGACATTGTCCTTGAGTTTGTTTATTGTAACTGTTGTTCCACTTCAGAAATACATTCCATTCAGGCATTAATTTTTCAATCTTATTCATTTTAAACTTAATGACTAATCTGGAAGTGACATTGGTGATAGAAAAACTCCCTCAGCTGAAAAAGAGGAAGAAAGAGTACAAAGCCAAGTTCATGGTTTCTAAGCACAGCTTCAACATCATCATCATGTTCTTATCACACATGTTGTTGATTTAGAATTAAACTACCACCTGCTGGCCAAAGGGAAACAGATATACAACAGTAAGGTTTAGGAAATTGGTGGGCAAACGTTTTGGCTCAAGGGCCACATCGGCCTTAACATTTGATAGATAGGCTTGACCAGTAGCAGATGTATTCATATCAAATAAACATAAAAACAAGCATTGCTTAATATTTACATTCATAATTAAAATTATGTCTATTGGGAACTGTGTTGTTAATCGCCTTAATTTGCCAGTGCATAAAAGTCTGTTGTTAGTTTTGTTCTGGAAATTCTCAGAACAGATCTGAGGTGTTCATCACTCAGTCAGGATCTGTGGGGTAAAGTCTGTTCACATAGGTAGAGCCAAGCATCACCAGCATTCACTGTGGCATCTTGTGCATTTTTAGAAATTTCGCTGGGTTTATTGAGGCAAAAACTTATCGAGATTGAGATTTGAACTTCTCCTTTAAGGCAGTTCCACATTATAGATAAATCAGTTCCACATGCAACTTTTGAGGTGCTATTTCGGGGTCTTTTGTAAAGCGACATGACCTCATCTAAAGTTAAGTGACAATTTTTCCAAAATCTGAGAGCCAGTTCCTCACTCAAGTCACTCAGTGATTCCTGTTTTATTTTTATCTGTTGATGGGCCTAATTTCTCTTAGCCAGTGTGGGATAAATGACCGAAGGACTTGTTTGATATTTGCTTTGAGAATAAAACTAGCATGGTTTTGAAGGCTCTAATGTTTGTGTCCATTTCCTGCACAAACTGGTATTTGAATTGTAGCTTCACCTTCAGCTTATTCATGTGTGACATTATGTCTACAGCAAAAGTCACAAAGCTAATCCGTGTCTCTCAGCACACATCCGCTCCAAAAATCCAGGGCTGCCATTGTGTATATCGAAATAAGTGCTTTTGTGAGGATTAAGTCCTCAGTTGTTTTAAACACATTACTATTATTTCATCTAAGGTTAGGGGAACAGACACTTATGTAGATTTAAAATGTTAAACTCAGTCCATTTAAAAAAAAAAAAAAAAAAAAGAAATGTTGACATTTTAGCAAATTTATTCAAAATAAAACATGGTAATAAATAATCACCCCCAGTTCAGTATTGAGTAGAAGCTTCTTTTGAACTCGTATAGCCGCAAGTCTTCTCGGGAATGATGCAACAAATTTTCCACATTTGGATTTGGGAATCCTCTGCCATTCTTACTTGCAGATCCTCTCCAGTTTCGTCAGGTTACTGGAGTTCCATCCAGGATATCTCTGTACTTCATCTTTCCTTCAGTTGCTGGCACTGCAGCTTAAAATCACCCCATAGCATGATGCTGCCACCACCATGTTTCATTGTTGGAATTGTATTGGCCAGGTGATGAGCAGTGCCTGATTTTCTACATAGGGTTAGAATTAACTCCAAAAAGTTCAATCTTCATCAGACCAGAGAATCTTATTTCTCGTATTCTGGGAGTCCTTCATGTGCTTTTTGGCAAACTCTATGTAGTCTTTTATATGTATTACACTAAACAGAGGCTTCTGTAGGGCCACTCCGCTATAAAGTCCTGACAGGTGGAGGGCGGCAATGATAGTTGGCACTTTCTCCCATCTCCTTACTGCTTACTCCTTACTCTCTGGAGGCACAGTGATCGGCACAGGGATCTTTGGGTTCTTCTTTACCTCTCTCAGCAAGACTCTTCTCCCGCGATTGCTCAGTTTGGCTGGACGGCCAGGTCTAGGAGGAGTTCTGGGCCTCCCAAACTTCTTCTATTTAAGGATTATAGAGGCTACTGTGCGCTTAGGAACCTTGAGTGCTGCGAAATTCAAATAGTGCTAATCAAGTTCAATAAGTTTGATTGGGCAGCACGGTTGCGCAGTGGATAATGCGATGGCCTTACAGCAAACGGACCCGGATCGATCCCCAGATTTTCTTTCTACAGTCCAAAGAAATGCATTCTACGTGAATTGGAGATGCTAAATTGTCACTAACATGTGTATCTATATGAGTTGAGTATAAGATGTGTATGAATATAACCTTGTTCCTGTCGGCAATATGAATATCAATTAAGAATCCCCTGCTTGGGGTTTGTTTTTTTAAATAATACTCAATTTGAACTATTTCAATCTATACTTGACTGTAGATCAATGAGCTGAACCAACTGCAAAAGTAGTTCATTAAGGGAAATAATCTCATTTAATCTCATATTTATATTTTTATAAACTGTAAATCATTTCTGTAAATCTGCTTTATGACAATGTTCCGTTGTAAAAATCACTATATAAATAAAACAGAATTTAATTGAATTTTAAGCATGTCTTCGCTAGTGTTGTATTGGTTTAACATTTTTAACGATTTTTCTTTGTTTTAAAAGTAATTGTTTTTAACAATTTATTGTTATCAGGTGCTTGGGTAATTCATCTTTGAAATTAATAATTAGGCTTTAGCATTTTGGATGATTTTATTTGATATATACTTATATACATTTTTTAAAATAAATTGTAGTACACATCTTCGGTAGTTCACTGGGCAATCACTAGACACCCTCTTCTGAGGCGGCCGATCTTGGGTTGATCAGGCCTCTAACCTGTGTTCCCATGTGCAATTGACTTTTTTTTGTTGAGAACTACACTGTCAATCCGTGTTTCTTTTAGTAGATTTCTATTTTGAACTTATTTAGTTTTTTTGTTTGTTTATTAGCTTTTATTTAAATGCAGAGTATTAGAGTGTCACAATTTGAAGAATAACATATCGATCGCGTTTGTTGTTTTGTTATTTAGAGTTATTAAATTTTAACTTGTGATAAGAGCTTTATTACCTCTGTCTTTAGCTTTTTATAAAAGTGTGGAGTTTGCATGTTCTCTCTGTGTTCACACAGGTTTTCTCAAAAAAATTCCAAAGACATGCATGATAGGTTAATTGGTGTCTCTAAATTGTCCGTTTGTGTGTGATTGTGTACGCCCTATCTTGGGTTGTTTGCTCCAAGAGTTGCCGGGTGGGTACTGGCTTCCCTGTGACCTTATAACTAAGGTTAAGCAGGTATAGAAAATGAATGAATGGATGAATAAATGCATTATTACATTACCTTCCTCTTGGTAAAATAACCCTTGTTAACACTTCAGAGTTATTTGACGAGTGTGTGGCTATGTTCTAACCATGTGTCTGGAGGCAAAGCATGTCACCTCTGGATGGGTCTGGGTGTAAACATCCCAGCGGATGTCCTCCCTTTCTGCTTACAAGATGGAGTCATTTAGAAGCACATCAAGCTTCTACTGGCTTGGGACCCCTAGTGCCAGCGGATCTTTTCCTATCCCAAATCTAAAGTTTTACGTCCAAATTTGATTCAGGAACGGAAGAGGATTGTATTGGCTTAGCTGCCCCCAACCTGTTGTTAGAGCTACAGTATTTGTTTGAGTGTTTCAATGGGTTTGGATAAATGTCTTGATTATGGTACATTAAAACATTTTTATATTTAGTTTTTTATTTGTGAACGAATATTTGGACCTTTGTTTTAATCCAATATCTCAAACCGTTTTAAAGATATTCCTATTTAAACATGCTATTTATACGATACCCATGATTTCTTTGTTTATTCATATTTAAGTGCCTAACCTGGAGGTTGGGTTAATCAAGTGTTTTAGGCAAAGTTTTCCTATTTGGTTTATTTCAATTGTTATTATTTAATTGTGTTGTATTTAAATCTAATTATGCATATGTTACAGTCCGGTTAGGGTTTAGAGTTTTAGGGTTAGGGTTTTTCTAGTTTAGTGCAATGGTTAGGGTTTAAAAGTAGCCCGCATAAACAGAACAGACTCGCCTGAGTAACTGCGCACATTTGACTTATTAGCTTAGATAAAAGTAAAAAATAATTGTATATCTGCAACGCAGACACATTTTTATTTTCATTTGTGTGCGCTTGCCTTCAGTTATTCGTAAAATAAAGTAGAATTAAATGCATGTTATACTTTTATTCACGAAAGTACTTCGAGATTCGCTGGAGAGATTAACTTACCCTCAGCAAGCATATCTCAGTGTGCTGTGTGTCTCCCAGCATGCACTAGGGTTTATACAAAAGGAGCTGGCGGCACTTGACCACAGATGGCGATGAACTGATGGCGATGACTGCTCATAGGTTTTCCTAAGTTAGGGTTAAAGGTTGGGATTACTATATTATACACTACATTATATCCCTTAATTCACCTATTGCAATATTGAACTTATGCTCCAAATCTATTATTATAACAGGCTGCATAATTTTAATCTATACTTTCAGCTCCTATTTAAGAACTAACCTAGACATTACCTATATTTATTCTTGAATTTATGGCCCACGCTATATGCCACCTCACTATGAGGGCTTCATCTTTCTTTAACTCATTAAACGTTTTACTTTAGGTTATTTACAGGTTATTTTCACATTTTATTTATTTTATTTCACGTTTTATTTAAATTATTTACATTTAATGCACTGATAAGGCTGTTTTTCCTTTACATTTAATACACTGATATGGGTGATTTTTTACATTTAATACACTTATACAGGTGATTTTCTACTTTTAATACACTGATACTGTTAAACCAGCCATTAAAGCTCACAAGCCAGTGTATTTCTAGTGCCGGTCCCAAGCCCGGATAAATGGTGAGGGTTGCATCAGGAAGGGCATCCAGTGTAAAACATTTGCCAAAAATTAATATGCACGTTACTGATTTGTTACTTCATACCGGATCGGTCGCAGCCCGGGTTAACAACAACCGCCACCAGTGCTGGCGGCAAGCAGGGTACTGGCGGAAATTGGGCTACTGTTTGCCGAAGACGA
>JAOUQV010000004.1:14705153-14718461 GCA_028565295.1 Aspidoras spilotus | reverse complement strand
ACAATGTCATCTGCAAACATCATAGTCCATGGTGATTCCTGTCTGACCTCATCTGTTAGTCTGTCCATCACCAAAGTAAACAAGAAGGGGCTCAAAGCCGAACCTTGATGCAGTCCCACCCTTACCTTGAAGCTATCTGTCAATCCTACTGCACATCACACTACTGTCATGCTGTTCTCATACATGTCCTGCACCAATCTAACGTACTTCTCAGCCATTCCGGAAAAGAGTCTATTCCATGAGTCTATGAGTCTATTCCAGTTGATGTTTGGCATTTGGAAGTTGCCACTCTAGTTTAGAGATCTTAAATAATGGAAGTCTAAGTCACCAAAAAGTACTAATTATACCTCATAGACTGCTTTTAGGAGGATGTTCCACTAACGCACTTCGCCTTAAACCTAAAACTAGGCACCTAATAGGACGTATCTAAATTGCCATGACAACAAGACAATAAATATGTTCAATATGAACACTAAGTGCATACTTATAAAGTCATAGCAATTCACGATTTGTCGTAGTAACCTGGAAATGTTCCACTGCAGTAGTAAAGAACTAGGGTGTTTCTCATTATGTTCTTTTTGGCACTCGTGAAAGATAATCAGTTTCTTCTTAGTTCTGTTCCATTTACATTTATGGAAGAGGCTCATATCCAAAGTGACTTACCATTATCTCTTTATACAACTGAGAAATTGGGGATTAACTCAAGGACCCAACAGTGGTTTTCTGTGGTGAGATTTGAACTCACGACCTTCTGGTCAATAGTCCAAAATTCTAACCAATCCTCTGTCACTAAATTCTGCTTTGACCCAAAGTCGCGAAGTCCAAATACCAGTCAATACCAAATACCACACGATACATTTGTCACCAAGCTCTGGGTGATGTCAAGTAGGTTCTAACAAGTTTAAACTTACAAGTTTGCACTACAGAGTTTGCACATAGGAACTGGGTGTACGTTGAATTTAGAAATGTCTCAAGGTACTTTATGTAACTTCCTTTATTGTTCCATGCAGTTAAACCATCCAGAGTGAACACATACAATCAGTGAGCACACCCAAGAACTCTGAGAAGTTGAGGTACCTGGTATACCTGGTAGCCTTATCACAAAAACAGGGGTCCTTGCCACAAATTACATACTGTTAGCTGGAGGATATATCTAGGTCCAGAATGTTTGTTATGGATGGTCTCGTCCAGAAGTCCCATGAGAGACTGCAGCTTTGCAAAATGCTGCTCTATGACTTTTAACAAATACAAAAAGCACATCACCAACATATTAAAGTCACTGTACTGTCTTCTGGTTTGTCTGTGCATTGAGTTTTAAATTATTTTATTTGTTTTTAAATCCCTTAATTGTCCCCAGTATCAAGTATCGGACCTACTTGAACCCTCACTCAGGTCAACGAAACATTGTCTCCTTGTTGTTTCCAAGTCACTGAGAAAGTGCAGAGGTGATCGGTGTTGCGGATCCAAAACTGTGGAATGACCTCCTATGTACCTTAGGCAGATCGAGTCATTTTTATTTTTGGGCTACACTCCGTCTTAAAAGCACCCATATTTTCTCTGGCTTTAGCTTAGTTTGATTATTTTACTGTTTTTTTGTTCTTATTGGTTTAATTCTGTTGCTTTATTGTATTTTTGTTTTTATCCATCTTTGTATTTATTTTACTTTTTTGTGTTTTTAGGCTTGTTAATCTTAGTCTGTGTGCATTACTTTGGTAGCCTTTGTTGTTGTTTACATTCTAAATAAAGCAGATTGGATTTGGTACATTTCAATTGATTGAAGATAGATTGTGTCTGTAGATGAGTGCACTATATAATGTTCTACAGTAACATTGAGCACCAGAGTGCCATTGTTACAACCACAACTGCTATGGCACACTTTTTGTAGCCTTCCATCACAGAAAGAAGGTCCCGGGTTTGATTTATGGGTAGGGCAACGCTTGCTCGATGGTTATTAGTTATTTAGTAAACTGTTGTATGCCACTGTCTGCTGCTGAGTCTCTGTATTGTGGTCAACCCTGCACCTTGACCCTTATAACTTCCTAACTGTCTGGGATTTGAATAATTCCAATCCCAGACAGCACTATCTGCAATCTACTGATCCATTCCCAGGATGTTTCATCTCTCCAGTAGACACTGAAGTGGTCAGATTATAAGGTACAACTTTAACCGATCCTGTGATACCCAAATTACAAGAAAAACACTTCAGCAGTGTTGAAACAGTGATGTTCAGTAGAGAATTCTTGTCTGTTCCTAATCCTTTATTTATAATTCATGTAGGCTTAGAAATATTTATGCTTGTTACCCTGGTTACAGAACATAATGTCTGGATTCTATCCACCAGCCAATCAGTATAAACAAACTCGGGTTGCTTATTAGATATATCTTAGATTCTTTTTTTTCTGCTTCTTTCTGCCTCAGCTTTTATCAGGGTTTGCCACAGCGAATCAATCTTTTCCACCTCTCTCTGTCCTCTACAACTTCTGCTTTCACACCAACTACCTGCATATCCACATTGACCACATCCATATATCTCCTCTTTGTCCTTACTCTCTGTTTCCTGTCTTTTAGCTCCATTTCTAACATCATCCTACCAATATATCCACTGTCCCTCGTCGGGACATGTCCAAACCATCCCAGTTTGCACTCTCTAACTTTGTCTCCCAATTTTCCAACCTGTGCTGTCCCTCTGATGTTCTCATTTCTAATCCTGCTCATCCTGGTCACTCCCAACGAAAACCTCGACATCTTAAGCCCTGCTTTGTTGTACCATGGAGTGTTATTTATACTGGTTTTATATTTTTATTCTGCTTTTATTTCTTTTTTTTTTGTAAATCTATTGTAACTGTATTCACATTTGTGTTTCTTTTTTGTTCCTGTGACAGATTTTACATTCATTCATAAATTCACGTTTTACTTTGTACTAATAAACCAACTAACCACATTTTTATCTCCATTGGCTTCAGGGTGAACTTAGTGGGCTTGTGTGCACTTTTGTCATAATTTATTAATTAATTAGTTTATTTATTACTTTGGTGTAAACTGTAATTAACATAGACCATTTTAAATTAAATTAAATGTAAATTTCCAGCAGAGGGCAGCAACACGTCATGTTTTCATTCAATTCTACAAAAGGCACCTATTGCTAATATTACCTATTATTTGAACTATTGCTTTTGTCTGGGTTGTGTTCTGGTTTCCCAATGGCATTGTAGTAATTATTGACTGGGGCTGGGCATCATGTTGTCAAGCGGTCGACCCATGTTCACCTCCCTGATCGTCTTCCCTATTTATTTATTTTTTAAATACAAGTCATAAATAAAATAAAATAGCAATAAATAAACAAAATCAACATAAGTATTATAATTTTCACATAATTTTGCTAAATCAGGATTGTCCCCTGTGTTTGGGTTCTTCCCCACATCATAATATCAAAGACTTTAAAGAAATCTTATAAGTCTTGTTTATATCTTGTTTATCTTTCGTTTGTCTCATTTATTTCTTGTTTATATATTTTTTATCTCTTGTTACTCTCATGTTTGTCTCTAATTTATCTCCTTTTTATTTTACTTATATCTTGCTTACCTCATTTATTTCTAGTTTGTTTCATTTATCTTGTTTATATCTTGTTTGTATCTTATTTATCTTGTTATATCTTGTTTGTCTCTTATTTATCTATTTTATATCTTATTTGTCTCTTATTTATCTTGTTTATAACTCATTTGTCTCTCATTTATCCTGTTTATATCTTGTTTGTCTCTTAGTTTATCTTTTTTATATCTAATTTTCTCTCATTTATCTTGTTTATATCTTGTTTGTCTCTTATTTATCTTGTTTATATCTCATTTCTCTCTCATTTATCTCACATATCTCAAATAAAACCAAGTGTGCTTAGCTTCCGGGAACCTGGAGCTTAGTTTTATTCCCTTCCATGCTTTCTATCTTATTTTCAGGTTTTGGAAAACTACAACAAGGGCAAGACGGCACTCCTGTGTGCCGCTAAGATCATGGTCAGCCCCACAGAAGTGGACCTCAACGCCGAGACCTACTTCCAGGGAATCTCCAACTCCTACGAGCCCACACCACAAGCCCAACACCGCCGCAACAGCAGCGTCCGGTGAGTTAGCCTACATGCTCATTTTAGCATTATTTATAGATAACGGCTTTTACCGTAGCACTACTGCCACCTTCTTGAGGTATTCTCTTATTTCACTATTCTTAAATTGTGCCACTTAGCATCCAGTTTCCCCCAGACATTCAAAAGTGTCCCTTCTTTATTGGGCAGCTGGCGTTCATTATTGTTGTCGAAAGCCATCACCCTCTTTTTTCTTTGGGGTTTAACTGAACTGAAGCCACTGGTTTTTATGTCATTAGCATCCGTCACATGATTCACATGATTTAATCAACAGTTATATATCACATGGCTTTTTTAGTTTATTAGAGAACGTCCACTAAACAAACAACATGAGGAAGATCATGCCCAGAAAATCTAAAGTAAAATCATTTAAGTAAAAATTATCACACGATCTGTCTGGTGTTAACCCCAAGACCTGTCCTCCCTCTCTCTCTATCTCTCATTCATGCACACTGCAGAGGAACCACATTTGGCAATGTCCAGGTTCAAGCCCAGCATATTTATGTAGAGAAACCCAGCGTAGAGTCGTATTTCAGATTAATTTTATGAAACACGACTCTCTGTTTCCTCCTGTAGCTCCTGCGCTCGATCTGAGATCTCTCTGGATGGTTTTTCCGAGTGCCCTCCTCCAGTCGTGCCCGTGGTGCTGATGGGTGCGCGTGAACGCTTGGCCTTGGAACTGCGGGAGCGAAAGGCTCCACTAGCAGTGATGGAGAGCCTTTCAGATGTCGACTCTGTCTACAGCATGGACTCTCGCCGCTCGTCGGCTGCTTTCAGAGGTTCACCGTGTCTCGGGACACTCCCTTTCCCCCTCGACGCCCCAATTCCTGAGGAGAATCCATCCTTGAGTTCACGTACAGAACTGATTCAGGCGTCACCTGAGCGAGAACTTATGGGCCAAACTGGGCCCTGCTGCCCCACACCAGAAATGGCATTACTTCTTGATGAAAGCCACAGAGAACCTTGCAATCAAGGCCATTTCTTTTCTCAAACAAAACGTGGTGGCCATTTATCTCGGTTTGCACCCAAACCAATTGATGAGAGTCAGCCAAATCAACAGAAGGCACTCTTGTGCACCAAATCAGAAACTTTTGAAGAGTTTCAAAGGTCAAACAGCAAAAACTCAACTGCAGTGGCAACTTGGACTGGCGTTATAGACAACGAAACTGGCGAGATTCCAAAGAAACAAGGTGTGAAGAAAGAGGAGAGAAGTAGAAAAGAGGTTCCTTTGTCTAATGGGAACACCAGTCAGGCAGTACTGGAGTTTGCTCAGTATCTGGATTCACTTTTCAAGCTGGACAGAAATGACTCTCTGCCTCTGGACAATTCTGATGCTGAGTCTGAATCAGGACGTGGCTCCTCGGTTCAGACTGAAGAACAACACATGGAGGACTTGGACAGTGAGCAGCAGCTAATGGCCAGAGCCACACTCGAGCCCAATCTGGTCCCCAAGCCTCCTCGAACCTTTGCTGGCTCTGGCGAACCCTCGTATGGCATTTCTCTATCGCCATCCTTCCCTTTATCCTCATCCGGAGAGCTGAACGACCTCTCGCCTGTCAATCACACCATTCTCCAGACTTCCGCTGTTTCTCCTTATGCTGAAGAAAACACGTTGTCTTCCATAGTGTAGTTAAACGTGGACTTTAGGAAGTCGGCTGAGCATCTGTATATTTCACCTCTTTCCTCTGTACGTTTCCTACCCAACTGTACATGGTGGCATGGGATGGAATATTATCTTCACTCTAATAAGATGCATGCGTAGCAACCTGTTCAATGACATTCGGGCTGAGAGCGCTGAAGAGGTGGAAAAACTCATGTTGGATGTTTACCCATGGAACTGGTGGTATGTGCATTATGGGGGTATGCGCACCCTGTCCCGCTACCCGTGACGCAGGTACAGAAGAACCCAATCGGATACTGGAAAGAAGCTTCAAAATAAAGATAATGACTAGTCTTATGTTTACATTTAAAATAGATGTCTGGAGTTTTGCACGCTCATGTACAGATTAACTATCGGATTCATGTTTCCTCAGGTTTCTAAGTTGACTTTTCCCATTTCGGACGAACATCTTGCAGTGTGTTTTATTGAGCATGTGAACCTGCGGGACTCCCTTTGTGGAGTCTGGGGCAATTTTTACGTTCCGATCAAAAATTTTGGTGTGCATGAGAAAAATAACGAATGCTTATTTCTAACTCTTCTCTCTAAAAATAGTGTGTGTGTGTGTGTGTAGGGAATGAATATGGAACAAGGAAGACAAAATAATTATTGGGTATTTATTTATTGGTCATTTTTTTACACGTTTTGTTGTGTTGACACGTCACGAAAAACCACAATCACACACGATATTAGATATTGACATTTCTCAGTGGTTTAACTTTATAAATATTTTACTAATGTTATAGTGCCAGTTTTACATTTTTATATTTTTGGGATTTTTTTTATGTAAAGATTTCATTGTGTATTTCTGTAAAAAAGGGCAGCAGTGCGATGGTCTGTAATATAAACCTAGATTTGATGGACTTACTGTATGTTTGACCTTCTGGAAGTTTCTCAGTGACCATTAGGTTCTTGGTCAAAACTCGTACCAACAGATTCATTATTTTTGTTGGAATGTCTAGCTCTGGGAATAATCCTGTTTGTTCCAAACTTTTTCGTCATACATTATACATGGCAACTAAACTAAATCTTTAGAGTATTGACCCCGGGTTTGTCTGATTCTCTGTCCACTGCTCTACAACCCCCCACCCCTTCCCGAGTGGTTATGAATTATCCATGCCATTTTTTATTCAAGTTAAATATCTTTTCTCTTCATTTCTTTTTAATCTAACTATACAGAGTGGGCCATTTATATGGCTATTTACAAGGTGGGCCATTTATACGGATATGTATCCGTATAAATGGCCTACTATGTATATATATATATATATAAATGGCCCACCCTATATAATTAATTTAATATTGAGATTTTGAGGAAACATGGCTGCAACATGGCTGCATCCTGTACCACACTGTAAGAGATGACTTTATGAGAAATCTATAGCTATTTGGTTTATACGATGTATATATGTTATAAAAAAAACAGGGGAATTTTTATCTCTGCGTATATACTGATTTATTATAAGGAGTGGGCATTGATCTTTATTTTGGTGTTGCTGCCAGATGACTAGCCTGTCCTCACTTTTCATCAGGAATAAGAATGTTTTAAAAAACACACACGCAGACACACTCACACACACTCTTGCACACACATACACACCTGCATTTACACTAATACCTTGCCTGTAAACAAATAAAACAACATATTTCAGATGATTTTGTTGTCTTTCCTTTATTTGTGCATCCACACCACGTTGTCCTGATTCTCCACATTTTTGCCTTTTGTTTTATTACTTTATTGATCCCCGTAGGAAAATTATTCTCTCTATTTAACTTATACGGTGTGAACACCCGGAGCAGTGTGCTGCCCCCAATGAAGTGCACAGGGAGCAGTTGGGATTTGGGTGACTTGCTTAACGCCACTTCAGCCATGACTTGCCTAGAGTGGAAATCAAACCAGGGATCTTTTGGTCCCCGGCCCTCTACCGTAACCATTTAGTCATGGCTGAAAAGTCTGGGAGAATTTTTCTGCTTAGTTTAGCTGTAACAAGTGACTTGTTTGCATTTCCTGTCTGTCTGTGTTTGGGTGTGTGTGTGTTTGAGGGTGTGTGGGGGTGTTCTCCATATATGATATGTACACGATTATTTATTTATTAATTTTTAACTATGGAGTGATGTTAAGTTTAAAAATATCAGTTATTTTACACTTTTACACATGTTTGTCTATACTTGTCTATATGGATATATCTTCTGTACCCACTTAATCCTAGTTTTAGGGTGACGGAGTAGCCGGTGCCCACCTGTCAACTCCACACAGAAATTTTCAGAGTCGCTCAACCCGGGGTTCAAACCCAGGATCTTCTTGCTGTGAGGTGACAGCACTATCCACTGTGCCACTGTGCCACCCCTGTTTAATACATATTTGTTTATTATTAATATTTTATCATTATCATTTATTTATTATTAATACGATTTATTATTAATTAATTTATTATTAATATTATTTGTTATTTATTAATTTATTATTATTATTATTTATTATTATTTATTTATTATCATTCAAACATTAAAGGAACATTTATTTACCCTACTTAATAAAAGTCTCACTTCAATAGGAACACATAATTATGCTGCCACTGAATGAAATTCTTACTTTTTTAGGAACACTATGGTCTCAAAAAGAGGTTCTAAAGTTCTGAGAATCGAAAAAAAAAAATACATAACCAATAAATTACATTTAGTAATTGAGTTATTAATACTGATTTGTAGGTGTGAACAGTAATAACATCATAACTCTTCAAGGAACATGACACATTACATTATTACAAATATCAAAATATTTCAAAATATTACAATTGTATAATCTGGAATAACTATACAGAAGTTGAGCTGCTCAGTATAAACACATACTCAGCAACAGTCTTTAAGTTTTAATTTTTTTTAATGTATTAGTACACTCTCTAAGCCTTATTCTTCAGATAGTTGCTATAGTTTAGCATAAAACCATCACCAGTAAAACCAATAGTTTCTAGAAATACCACAAGCACTATCAGAATATTCTGCTAGTTTAATGCAAAGAGCCGTGTGTATTCATTCATTTGCTTCATCAGGACATTAACCTCTATTAGACTCTGAGTCTCTATGACAATTTGTACAAGGCATCTAGCTTTTATCTTTTTCAACACACTCTGTACTCTATATTTTCTGCTTTCACACCATTTACCTGTATATCTACATTGACCACATCCATATATCTCCTCTTTGTTCTTCCTCTCTGCTTCCTGTCTGTCAGCTCCATCTCTAATATCCTCCTACCAATATATCCACTGTCCCTCCTATGTACATGTCAAAACCATCTCAGTCTGGTCTCCCAAATTTCCAACATGTGCTGTCCCTCTGATGTTCTGCAAACATCATAGTCCACGGTGATTCCTATTCTTTCTGACCTCATCTGTTAGTCTGTATATTACCAGAGCAAACAAAAAGGGGCTCAGAGCTTGATGCAGTGCCATCTTTACCTTGAAGCTACCGCACACCCCAGATTATGCTGTTGTCCTAACATCCCATCCAGTTCTTCCCTCGGCACACTGTTATAAGCTTTCTTTTAATCCACAAAGACACAGTGTAGCCCTCCTTTTAATTCTCTGTACTTCTCCATCAGCATTCTCAAAGTAGTAATCACATCTGTGTTGCTCTTTCTTGGCATGAAACCATACTGCTGCTCACAAACACTGATTTTCTAATCCTAGCTTCCACAACTCTCTCAAAAATCTTCATTGTGTGACTCATTAACTTTATGCCCCTGTAATTGCTACAACTCTGAACATCACCCTTGTTTTTATGAATCAGTACAAGTACTGTTTACTTTCCCTCCGTTCCTCAGGCATGATTTCACTCTGAAAAATCTCATTAAATAATCTAGTCAAAAAAACCACCCCAATCTCTCCTATACATTTCCATACCTCTACCAGTATTTCATTAGGTCCGACTTGTTTTCAAAGCTTTTCTTACTTCATCCTTGCCAATCTTTGCTTCCTTCTGTCCCACAATGCCTTCCACTCTTCCCTGTCATTATCTTTATTTATCAGCTTCTCAAAATACTCATTCCATCTTTCCCTCAGCCTCTCCTCACCTGTCAGTACATTTACATTTCTATTCTTGATCACCCTGACATTATGCACATCATTTCCCGCTCTATCTCTTTACTTTGCAAGGCGATACAACTCCTTCTCTCCTTCCTTACTGTCTAACCTCTTGTACAACTCATCCTAGGCCATTTGGCTTGGCCATTGCTACCTCCATCTTTGTCCTACCCTTCATCTCTTTATACTCCTGCTTACTCTCTTCAGTCCTCTCCCTGTCCCATTTATTCTTCGCTAATCTCTTCCTCTGAAAAACCTCCTGCACTTCCTTGTTCCACCACCAGGTTTTCCTGCTGTCTTTTGTCTGTCCAGATGACACTCAAAGTACCCTTCTGTCTGTCTGTCTAATCACTGTTGCTGCTACCCAGTCATCAGGAAGCTCTTTGCTACCACCCAGCTTCTCAACTTCTTTCTGAACTCCTCACAGCATTCCTCCTTTCTCAACTTCCACCATTTGGTCCTCTTCTCTGCCTTTGACCTCTTCCTAACCCCTAGAGTCATTCTGCAAACCACCATCCAATGTTTTCTAGCTACACTCTCCCCTGCCACCTATTTACAGTCTCCAATCTCTTTCAAGTGACTTCGTCTACACAGGATGTAGTCTACCTGTGTTCTCCTGCCTCCACTCTTGGTCCCTGTGCTCCTCATTCTTTTGGAAATATGTGTTTACCACAGCCATTTCCATCCTCTTTAAAAAATCCACCACCATTTGTCCGTCTAGATTTCTATCCTTAACACCAAACTTGCCCATAACCTCCTCATCTTCTTTGTTTCCTTTACCAACATGCCCATTGAAATCTGTACCACTCTCTCCTTTCTGGGAATGCTCTCTACCACTTCATATAGCTCTCTCCAGAATCTCTCTTTCTCCTCCAACTCACAGCAAACTTGTGGTGCATAGCCACAACATTTTACAACATTCACCAGTAAACCTTTAATTTCTTACTTAAAACTCATCACCCTATCTGACCCCTTTTCAACTCAACAACACTCTGCATAGTCCTCAGGACCACCCCAAATCCATTTCTCTTTCTATCCACACCATGATAGAACAGTTTAAAACCTGCACCATTGCTTTGGGCCTTCCACTTTGTCTCCTGCACACACAAAATATCCACCTTTCTTCTCTCCATCATATCAGCTCAGCCAGTTCTCTACCTTTGCCTGTCATCATCCCTACATTCAGTACATTCAGTAGTACTACCAGTAGTAGCGGCGTTGTTGTTAACCCGAGCCACAACCGATTTGATATGGAGGAACATTGAAGAACTTGCATTATATATTTGGCAAATGTTTTACACCAGATGCCCTTCCTAACGCAACCTCACTATTTACTCGGGCTTAACTTCATCAGCCACCCCCGGTATATCCTGTTAAAAAATTTGTTTTAATAACTCTTAAAATTTATGACAATTTTCTTAATTACAAAATGTCCTTTATTTTTTATGGATTCTCTTGCTCAGGTGCGACGGAATCAAATTTTCAGTTATTTAGAAATGCAGGAGTTTCAATCACATCACACGCCATTATTGCCTCATGATAGTTGGCTGCACAGATGAGACAGCTTTCTCCAATGCCCATTGTTAACCTCCTGATTTAGTTCAGGAACTCCTTTTCTGTGTTGGCCTTTTTTTGGGTTTTTCTGTAGATTTGGTCAGTGGCCATCATCTTCATCCAATGAGATCCTTAACAGCTTCTGGAAGAACTTGTTTCCAAAACAAGATCACTGCAGCGAAACGCTCTTGTAGTCCCTTCCCCCTCAGACACCTTCTCCATGGCAGTTTTCTGGGTTATCGCCATGACATTCTGTGGACTGAAACACCTAGATTTAGAGATGAAGCGACTTCAGATCTTCCTAGCAACCACCCCCAAAATTGGCAGGACGGGTTAATTGATCCGATCCAACATTGGCTGCAGGTTCTAATGGGTGCTTGCTTGTGCTGGGGTTGTCCTAATCTTCCTGTTGTAATGTGATATTATTAACAGCCCATGTGCTGAGGTGTTTTTTTGCCCACACTGCATAGTCTGGGATTGTTTTTTTTATCTCCTCATCCCCCCATGCATTCTGCTTTCTGTATTTATCATCATCTCTGTCCTCCTGTCGTGTCCCCCTTTGTTGTCATGTTGTATGTGTAGGGATGGGTTGATGGCTAATTTTAATGGTGCTTGTGACTAGTGACAATAAGGGTATTCCATTCATTTACAGAAGTCTGCTTCCAGAAGTAGCTAGGTAATAATTTACTTGTTTTCAGATTAATTTCCTTAGGAAATTCACATCTCTATTTTCTTCTTCTTCTTTCGGCCTCTCCCTTTTATCAGGGGTTGCCACAGCGTGTCAATCTAAAGTAACAGTCTTTTTGTTATTTCATACCAAACCATTCATTTTCCTATTCTTGAAATTACGTAATCTTTTTAACCAGTACCCGTATGAAAAGATATAATACTATTGGCAGGCTGTCGTGTGACATAAACACCATTTGACCAATCAGAACATATCTGAGTGGAATGCTGGTGACGATGACGCACCGTGTCCGGAATGACGCTTATTTAAAACCTTAGGGACTTCTGAAGTCGTTCAATTACAAACTACGTAGTGCGCGAATGTAGGGGGAGTAGACAGATTTGGGATCCAACCCAAAAATAACTCCTAGAAGTGGGGAGGCTTTACCGTTAGCTAGCCTGAACCTTCTAACCTTAGCATTAGTTGAGTTTTTTTATTTATATTAATACGTTTTGTCAAAACAACAGAGAAAAATCAGTAATGGATTCGGATGAAGGTTATAATTATGAGTTTGACGACGACGACGAGGAATGCAGCGAGGACAGCTGTGAGGAGGACGCCGACGATGATGCGCTTGATCTGGGCGAAGTGGAGCTAGTAGAGCCGGTGGTCGCCGGAGGAGACCGCGACGGATACGGGGAAACCGGCGAAGGGGGCGGCGGCGGTGGTGATGGACTCGGGGCCGGGCGATATGAAGAGGATTACCGGTATGAAGTGTTAACCGCTGAACAGATTCTTCAGCACATGGTGGAGTGTATCAAAGAGGTGAACGACGTGATCCAGGTACAGTCGGTCAATAACACCGATCATATACCACCTTTAATACCGATTATAAACTCAATCATAATGTAACACCACGGACATAAAGTTATCACCGGATTCGCTTAGATTTTAGATTCACGGGATTTAACCAGCATTTCTTTAAATAACATTTTAAAAGTTTTAAACTTTGGTGTTATTATTGACTATGGCACTCGGCCAAAAAGAGAAACGTGTCGGATTGTCATCAGAGTTTTACGACACTTCAGATGGATTTGCGACTGTAATCGCAATAATAATAATAAATCTTCTTCTTCTTCTTCTTCTTCTTCTCCCTTTTATCAGGGGTCGCCACAGCGTGTCAGTCTTTTCCACCTCACTCTGTCCCCTGCATCTT
>JAOUQV010000004.1:14677383-14696934 GCA_028565295.1 Aspidoras spilotus | reverse complement strand
TATGGATGTGGTCAATGTAGACATGCAGGTAGTGGGTGTGAAAGCAGAAGATGCAGGGGACAGAGTGAGGTGGAAAGGACTGACACGCTGTGGCAACCCCTGATAAAAGGGAGAGCCCCAAAGAAGAAGAAGAGGAAGATTCAGTATAGATTTATTAAAAACAGCAGGAGGAGACACAGCAGTGTAACAAAAATAATAATAATAAAAACTAGAATATTTGAAAGAATGTGTGTTTGTTGCACACCTCCATGGCCACAGGTGTATAAATGTTACAGAACATTTTGGACAATTCCATGCTCCCAACTTTGTGGGAACAGTTTGGATCTGACTCCTTCTACTTCCAACATGACTGTGCGCCAGTGCACGAAGCAAGGTCCATAAAGACATGGATGACAGAGTCTGGTGTGGATGAACTGACTGACCTACACAGAGTCCTGGCCTTAACTCGATAGAACATCTTTGGGATGAATTAGAGCGGAGACTGAGAACCAGGTCTTCTCGTCCAACATCAGTGTGTGACCTCACAAATGTGCTTCTGGAGAAATGATCAAAAATTCAATTAACACACTCCTAAACCTTGTGGACAGCCTTCCCAGCTGTTCTAGCTGCAAAGTAACCGACGTCATATTGCACCCTATGGATTAGCTAATGTGTGAGTCAAGGCAGGTGATTGAATACTTTTGTAAATGTAGTGTATTTTTAGTAATGTACGTTAAAGTATATGGGAAAATGTGTGTGTGCATGTGTGTGTAGACTGAACGTGATGTGAGTGTGAGACAGCGTGCTGTGGATCTCCTTTACGCCATGTGCGACCGCAGCAACGGCAAGCAGATTGTGGCGGAGATGCTGAGGTACCTGGAGACGGCTGATTACTCCATCAGAGAAGAAATTGTAAGATTATTTTAGAGTATTTTCTCTTTTATGTACAATCTCCCTCTCTCTTTCTCACTCTCTCTATCCCTCTTTCATTCTATCCCCTAATATCATCTAAACATAATTTGTTTTAATATTTGGAAACTTCATGTTTGATTAAAAATTAACAGAAGTGGCAAGGAAACACTACCTGAGACTCTAAGAAGAACAGTGTAGGAAAGCAGACTAAAGGGTAGAGAGAAAACCACTATCATTAAGGTCAAGCAGAATAGTGTAATAATGAGTAATAATAATAATATCAGTTATAATAGTAAATAATAATAATAACTGATTACTTTATTGATCCCCATAGGGAAATTCTTTCTCTGCATTTAACCCACCCAGAGCCAAACAGTGGGCTGTAACCCAATGAGGCGCACGGGCAGCAGTTGGGGGGTTGGGTGCTTTTGTGAAACGGCACTACAGCCTTGACTTGCCTAGAGTGGGGTTTGAACCAACGATCTCTTAGTCCCTAGCCTTTCATTAATCCACAGGTAACCCCATGAACGTGGGTTTGATGCCTTTGTTCTCAATCCTGACATTAAATATTAAAGACCCTTAAATATTACATGCTATATTTCACAATACATTGTTCCACCCTTCATAACAATCCTTGCCTAAACCTGGCCAACAATCCTAGTTCCATTTTGGCCCGTATCTGCTTATATTACCACCACAATGTTTCACAGATGGGATGAGGTTATGTTGTTCTAATAACCGTCCGGAGTGAATAGCAATTTCAAATTTAATAGTATGGGTAAAGATCAACAATGCGGTACCGAACCAGAAGTATCCCATAATTCACCTGGTGTTATGTCTTTGTAATTCAATGGTCATTAAGGTGGCGGTCAAACAGTATTTACTCACTCCAGGAAAGTATCTAATAGTCTGACTTTCCCATGTGATGTTTATCTCGTTGTATTGGATTGTTTGGGAAAAGCCAGGGGTGTTATTAACAGGGGTTTGATTCCCTGGAACTGCAACTGTTGACAAGAGATTGGTATGCTCACTCAGCTAATCCCTATTCCACAGAGCATATCTGTGCAGCCAACCATTGCCAAATGATGACACCGTTATGTCATGACACATTCTCAATTAGGAAATGGTGCTAAATATTAAATAGTATTAAATATTGTCCTGCCCCAGGTTCTGAAAGTGGCCATCTTGGCAGAGAAGTATGCGGTGGATTACACCTGGTACGTAGACACCATCCTGAACCTGATCCGCATTGCCGGGGATTATGTCAGTGAGGAAGTCTGGTTCCGAGTCATTCAGATCGTCATCAACCGAGACGACGTGCAGGGATACGCAGCAAAGACCGTCTTCGAGGTCCTTTTAAACACTAAATAGACGCACAATAAATCCCCATGTAATTTACTCTTCCTGTTCCTAATTATTACCTGCAGCAGCATTGTCCTTCACAGGCCCTGCAGGCTCCAGCTTGCCATGAAAACCTGGTCAAAGTGGGAGGATACATTCTGGGCGAATTTGGGAACCTGATTGCCGGGGATCCGCGCTCGAGGTAGATTTAATGTTAGTTATTCATTCATTAAACACAATTATTAACCTGTAAAGAACTGAAGACGTGTAGGAAGGTGTTAAATGTTTGATTTCATTGTGGTGTGAGGAACAAAACAGGAAGTACTGGAGTGCATCCGGAAAGTATTCCACATTATGTTACAGCCTTATTCCAAAAAGCAAAACAACACACTCCACAAAACAACATTTAAATATCAAATTTCCTGAGATGATAAGAGGAACCTTGAGAGGAACCAGGGAAGTTTCTCAAGGACATTGACACAGTTGTGCGAAAGCCTATCGGTCGTCATTGTGGCTGTAGATTTAGGCTCATTGTGCTATCGGAAGATGAACCTTCAGCCCAGTCTGGTGTCCAGAGCGATCTTGCACAAGTCATCATCTCTGATATCATTCTTTCTCTCTACCCTGATTAGTCTGACATAGCCAAAAGACAACCCCATAGTATGATGATGCCACCAATATGCTTCACCATGAGCATAGATAGTGGATGGTGCTGTTGCCTCACAGAAAGTTCCCCAGGAAATGTTCTCTCATGGGCTTACTCCGGGTACTCCAGTTTTCTCCTACATAACTACAAGTGCACAAAAAAGACATGCATGCTAGGTGAATTGGAGACATAGATATATGACTTGTGTATGAGATTAAACTTGTGTTCCTGACATTAACATGTCCATCGATGATGATGACAATCTGGACTGTCCATCGTGACTGCAGAAATATTTGTCCCTCTGGAAAAGGTTGTACTCTCTCCACAGAGCAATGCCGAAGTTTTATCAGCGTTACCATGGTGTTCTTGGTCCCCTACCAAACAATGGCTCAGATTGGCCATGCGTCCAGCTCTACGAAAAGTCACATACGTATAATGGAGCCGAAACTTCACCACATCTGCACCCACATACAATGAATATACCACAGTTGAACTCCAGTCAAGGTGTAGAAACATCTGAAAGAAGGTGAAACAGAAAGCCCCTGAGATCACTACTGAGTGGCATGTGAGCAGTCTTTGTGTGTGGGTGTGTGTGTGTGTGTGTGTTTGAACAAGATTTTTTTTTTGTTATTATGGGGTGTTGTGTGTTGTATTATGAAGGGAAACTGGAATAAGGCTGTAACACAACAACATGTGAAGTGTTGTGAATATTTACAGATGCACTGGATAAGTACCAATTGCAATCATTTAATTTCTTTCCCAGTCCACTTGTACAGTTTAACCTCCTCCACTCCAAGTTCCATTTGTGTTCGGTTCCAACCCGGGCTCTCCTCCTATCGGCTTACGTCAAGTTCATCAACCTTTTCCCTGAGGTGAAGGGCACCATACAGGAAGTGCTGCGATCGGACAGTCAGTTGCGTAATGCCGACGTGGAGCTGCAGCAGCGTGCGGTGGAGTACCTGCGGCTCAGCTGCATTGCCAGCACCGATATCTTGGTACTTTCTCCAAAATGACGCCTTTTATACTCTTGTGTCTAAGTTATCTCACACGTTGTGTTTGTTTGCTTTGTAAAAGGCAACTGTTTTGGAGGAGATGCCGCCTTTTCCTGAGCGAGAATCCTCTATACTGGCTAAACTGAAGAAGAAGAAAAGATCGGGGACCGGGTCAGAGGCGGATGAGATTCGGAAGGAGCGAAATGCTAACGTTAACGGGAACAGAGAACACACCACGGCTAGCATGAACGCAAAGGTTTGGATCTTCTTAGTGAAGTTTGTTTATATAGTTTTCTTTATGTAGAAATATTGTTTACTATAAACAATAATTATTATTTTTAAGACTCAGACCTGTACACACCCAGACAAAACACATTAAATCACAGACTGATCGCACATCATTCACTTTTATCACTCTTCAGTATCACCCAGTACAATCCTAGGGGAGACATGTGTGATGTCACAGACAAGATCATCATTTGATCAATGACAGTGTGAGGTATTGATGATTAGTTTGTGAACTCGTATTGAAAAGTCCACCTTGAGATAATTTATAGATTTCAGTAAAAACACGTGCAAATATTTATGAATTTGTTGGCAGTTTTTCATCAAATTACATGTATACTTCAGAATGATCAGCTAGGGGTCCTCACACTCACAGTCTCTTCAAGGTGCGCGTAGATAGTTTCTACCTGCAACATTTCAAGCACTGATTTATTTCCTACAGTAGTAGGAAGTAGTTAGTATTCACATAAAAACAAATAAAAATACTAGTTTTAAAATAAAAATGTTTTTAAAAGAAACAAATAAAAAGGCAGAAAGTGGGTAGGGCTATCAGTGTCTTATTAACATTCAAATGCAGCCCTAATATTTATTTCCTTTTCTGTGTAAAATCTTCAGCACTCTCCTACATGTCTCACGTGTGAAGCCATGCCCAAAGCCACACCACTGATCAACAGACCACGCCCAGTTCCCCTCCACTCCACCCTGAACACTCCTCTCTTCCGTTTATCACTGCAGGATCGTGCACTTGACTCGTCTTCTGCTGCTGCTGCTCTTCTCTTCCAGGTCCCTGCATGCTCTGGGTTTTAGTTTGTCAGTCCTAATACACCTGATACATGAAGGTGGGCGGGGCCTTCTGCTGACTTGTGCAGTTATTCCTTTCTTCTTCTTTGTGCGTTAACGGCATTTCTGTGTCTCTCACTTCTTCATTAACTGCACGGCTTGAGTCAAAAATTATCCGCACTCCCACTTATATTAGTTTATATTAAAACTTGAGTTGGGTTTCGTCTGCTTTCTTTCCATACTTGAGGTCTCTGTGACTGTGGCCACCTCACTGACTGAAACGAAAGAAGAGCAGCGTGCCGTTAATCACAGTCTGAGATTTATTGAAGATTTTGTAGTGAAGAAGAAGTGTTTATAAATGGATGGAGAGAACAAACAGATGACATTATATATCACACACTGATTCTGTTGGATAGACGAGTGACTCGATTAAATCAGATATAGCTCTGTCCATGCAATAATTTATTACATTGGTGCATTCCTGACTCATCGCTCAGAGAGAGCATTTTTAATAAGATAATATGATATAATGCTGACAGATGGACATTATACCCTCATCTGCCACTTTATTAGGTACATCTTTCTAGTATATTGTCAGACCCCTTTTTCCTTCAGAACTGCATTAATTATTGGTATCACTTTCTACAGATATCAACAGTGTTCTACATTCCTTGGTTATAACCAGTGTTTGAGTTACTTTTGTCTTTCTATCATCATCATCTCCAACCAGTCTGTCCATTCTCCTCTGACCCTCTCACTGATATCAACAAGGTCATTTTCATCCACATACAACTGTCCCTCACTGAATATTTTCTTTTTTTCTGTAAACATGATAGATGGTTGTGTGTGAAAATCCCAGTAGATCAACAGTTTCTGAACATGCTCAGAACCAGCACCGTTTGGTACCAACAACCATGCCACGTTATTCAAAGTCACTTCAGTCATATTTATTCTCTATTCCGATGGTCAGTGTGTACTTCACTAAGTTGTTATTGACCTCCGCTACATAAATAAATACACTGAGTAGTGACCATCTGATTAGCTGATTAGATGATTAGTGTTAACAAGCAATTGAACAGGTGTACCTAATAAAGTGGCTAGTGAGTGTATATTGAAATGCGGGGCAATTATGTCAGGATTAAGGCATATTTATCTTTTTTTAAGCTAAATTAATTCTACAGCCAGAGTGCGGATCACTTTTTACTATTTTTTTTGTTGCACATATTTTCACCACACTAGAGGAATAAATAAAACTTTGCATTGACTTCTTCCAGGTGAACTCTTCTCCAACATCTGACCTGAATTTGGGAAACAGCACAATTCTGAACTCTTCCAGTCCTACAGTCACCTCCGGTCCGGGCAGCCTGCTGGTGGACGTATTCTCCGAAAACCTGTCCGAGTCCGCTTTGGGTTCCCCCACATTGGTTATCGAGGACAACCTCTTCAGGTGAGATTCGATCCCAGATTCATTATCATTCAGTGCTAACTGACCGGCAATTACAAAACAACCAGCAAATAATAATAATATACAGTGGTTACGGAAAGTATTCAGAGAAGTTCCTCAAAGTCAACTATCACTTCTGCCCTCCACAAGTCGGGGCTTTATGGCAGAGTGTCCTGACAGAAGCCTCTCTACAGTGTAATACATATGAAAGCCCACATAGAGTTTGCCAATAAACACGTGAAGGACCCCCACAATATGAGAAATAAGATTCTCTGATCTGATGAAGATTGAACTTTTTGGAGTTAATCTCAGCAATGAAACATGGTGGTCGCAATTTCATCCTATGGGGGTGTTTTTCAGCTGCAAGGACAGGACGACTGGTTGCAAATGAGGGAAAGGTAATTGCAAACAAATACAGAGATATCCTAGAAGAAAACCTCTTCCAGAGGGCTCTGGACCCCTGGGCTGAAGGTTACCCTTCCAACAAGACAATGTCCCCAAGCTTTCAGATACAATAACAAAGGAGTGGCTTCGGAACAACTCTGTCTATTCCTGACTGTCCCAGCCAGAGCCCTGACCTAAACCCAATTGAGCCTCTCTGGAGAGACCTGATCGTCCACGTTCAACATTCAACCTGAAATCCAGGTGTGAAAAACGTGTTGCATCATTCCCAAGAACACTCTTGACTGTATGAGCTCAAAAGTTGCTTTTACTTAATACTGAACAAAGGGTGTGAATATTTATTACCTTTGTGATATTTCAGTTTTTTAAATGCATTTGTAAAAATGTCGTCATTTCTGTTTTTTTTCTGTAAAGATGGAGCACTGAGTTTAACATTAATGACAATTAAAATCAACTTTTTTAATTTTAGTAAATGGCTGCAATGAAACAAAGAGTGAAACATTTAAATGTGTCTGAATAATTTCCATTGTACAAAGCTGTGTGTGTGTGTGTGTGTGTTTAGGTTTGTGTGTAAGAATAACGGGGTGCTGTATGAGAACCAGCTTCTGCAGATTGGACTGAAGTCTGAATTCAGACAGTATCTGGGTTAGTGATGAACGTCTCACGTGTTATAGGAGCACTGTATTTAATATTGAATAAGTTAAACAGATGAGAGATTGTAGCGTGTGTGTGCGCGTGTGTGTGTGATCTTTCAGGAAGGATGTATGTTTTCTATGGAAACAAAACCTCCATACAGTTTGTGAACTTCTCCACCTCTGTGATCTGCCCCGATGACCTCACTAATCATATCCTTTAATATATAACCTCTTACCAAATGTTGTCCTGAAAATATATCCTATAATACGAGGGTTATTCAAAAATTATCCGCACTCCCTTGAATGTTAAGATTAATGTCCAATGAAGAGATGATGACAGCGGTGCATTTATAGCTCACAGTTGAGAATAAAACATTATTTAATGAGAGGAATAAGACTGAGGGACAGTGCGGATAATTATTGACCTATCAACCTAAAGGACACTAGGGGCAGTGTGACCTCATCCTTAATTGAAAGGTTTTTACGGCTGAAGATTCACGCCAAAGCTTCCGATTCTGTCATCGACGCCGGAGCTCAGCTTCAGCAAGTCCTCAACATCGAGTGTTTGTCCGATTTTGTAGCTGCACCAGTGCTTACTATACAGTTCAGGTAAGAGTGTGTGTGTGTTTTTCCATATCCTCATTTCCTGTCTCATATTCAATAGATTAGGAACAGGGTATGTCTCTTTATCGTTGCTTTACCGTCCATAAGTTTATCACTGTACGCTTCTGAGTGTATCGTGGGTTTTGACTCTGGCTCTCACAGGTACGGAGGTAGCACACAGAACATGTCGGTTCGACTCCCCGTCACCATCAACAAGTTCTTTCAGCCCACCGAGATGACATCACAGGAGTTCTTTCAGCGCTGGAAGCAGCTCAACGCGTGAGTCAAGAGTGGACACTCTCTACTGTACGTCACTGGATTAGGAACACCTTTGATGGGTAAATTGCAGAAGACTTGGGCTGACTTGCATCTTCTTCTTCATCTTTCGGTTTTTCCCTGTCAACAGGGGTCGCCACAGCGAAACCCTCGCATTACGATTTGGCAATGTTTTACACCGGATGCCCTTCCTGATGCAAGCCTCACCTCTTCGGGCTTAGGATAGGACAATTTAGCTTTTCCAATTAACCTATCATGGATGTCTTTGGAATGCGTGAGGAAACTGGAGTACCCGGAGAAAACTCACGCGAACATGGGATACAGGGTCAAAAAAAAATCCTCGACCAGTGGTGTTCCGTATCCAGTGTTTAACAGTCCACAAAAATACACTGACAGATCAATATCCATGTCCCGTTTGAGGTTGATGGTCTTGTCTTGGTGTGTCTTTGTGGACTCACTGATGCCTGCAGAAACCCTTTATACATATATTCACCCACCACTTTATTAGGTACACCTGTTCAATTGTTACTTGTTCAATTCAACTGATCAGCCAATCACATGACGTTAAAGTTTGTGCACCCCTGATAATATTCCTCATGATGTTCCTTTATAAGTCACTGGTTGTTGTGCATAAGTCTGTTCACCCTTGTGGTTTATTAAATTGAACAACTTCAGCACTAATTATTGGAATACAAAATTAGTTTTGTAATCTCATTGACCCTTGACCTACTGTACATACACAGGTGAATCCAGGTATCAGAAAGGGTTAAGGAAGACAATTGCAAGTTTTTCTCCTCATTCCATCCTTTCTGAAGACTGGCAACACGGGAGTTTTAAAACAATTCTCAAATGAGCTTAAAACAAAGACCAACATCATGGTTTAGAGGAAGAATAAAAATCTATCTCTGAGTTTTCAGCTATCAGTTTCCACTTTGAGGAACATGGTGAGGAAATAGAAGACCACAGCTACAGCTCTAGTTATGGCCTGAAGTGCAAGGCTGAGAAAAATCTCAGAAAGACAGAGAGGCAAAGATGTTGAGAAAAGTTACTCAACCCACAGACCAGTTCCCAAGATCTACATCATCTTGCTGCAGATGTTGTCACTCTGCATCGGTCAACTACTCTGTCACTTTCACAAGGAGAGTGTGTGTATGTGAGAGTAATGCAGAAGAAGAGTTTTCTGAACACACTACACAAGCACTTGCTACCCACAGTAAAAATTGGTGGGGGTTCCATCATGCTGTGGGGTTGTGTGGCCATTGCAGGTACTGGGAATCAAGGGTTGCATTGAACCCAATCAATATCAGTAGATTCATGAGAACAATGTTGAAGAATCAGTGAGAAAGAGCTGGAAACTTCAAGAAGACAATGACTCTAAACGCTGCTTTACATCTACTAAGGCATTCATGTAGAGGAACAAGTAGAACATTCTGGAATGTTCAGCTCAGTCCTTAGTCTGTGGTGGGATTTCTGTCCATGTTCTGAAAACGTCAAACCTGACTGAACTGGAGATGTTTTATGAAAAAGAATGGTCCAAAATTCCTTCACCCAGAGTCCAGACTCTCTGTGGAAGCTTTGGGAAGAGTTTAGAGGCTGTTATTTCTGCAAAACAAGGATCTACTAAATATTGATGTCATTCTGTTGGGGTGCACAAATTTATGCACCTTCCTAATTTAGTTTAAATAATTATTGGACACTTGTGTAAATCTTATAAATCACTCTGTTTTTCTGCTAAATTTATTGATCACAAACAACCAGTGATTTATAAAGAAACATCATGAGGAATATTAACAGGGGTGCACAAACCTTTACACACCGCTGTATTTATTCATGTAGATGAGGTCAATAAGAACTTAGTGAAGTACAAACTGGCCAGTACAGAATGGGTCAGAATTGTGATCGAAGTGACTTTCAATAGCATGGCATGGTTGTTGGTACCAGACGCTGCTGGTTCTGAGTATTTTCAGAAACTGTTGATCCACTGGGATTTTCACACACAACCATCTCTAGTGTTCACAGAGAATGGTCAGAAAAAGATAAAATATCCAGTGAGGGACAGTTGTGTGTGGATTAAAATAACCTTGTTGATATCAGTGAGAGGTCAGAGGAGAATGGACAGACTGGTTGAAGATGATGATGATGATGATGATGATAGAAAGACAACAGTAACTCAAATAATCAAGGAATGTAGAACATCATCATCATCACTGTTGAAAGTGTGAAACCAAGAATTAAATCAGTTCTAAAGGTAAACTGGTCCAGCATTTTACTAACAAGGTGTACCTAATAAAGTGACCAGCGATTTTATCTTTAATTGATTTATTTGTTTCTATAAAGAGTGTTTTCTCACAGGGCAAACACATTATGTAATCTAACTAATGTATTCGTTTCTCTCTTAAGTCCTCAACAGGAAGTTCAGAAGATCTTCAAGGCAAAACACTCAATGGACACAGAGATCGCCAAGGCCAAGGTAACTACACTGCCAGGGAAACCCAGAGCTCCAATTACAGATTGTTTCTGAGAGTGTGTGTGTTTTATAGATTATCGGGTTCGGAACAGCACTGCTGGACGCAGTCGACCCGAACACTTCAAATTTTGTCGCTGCCGGAATTCTTCACACCAAGACCATACAAGTGGGATGTTTACTGAGATTAGAACCCAACACCCAGGCGCAAGTATACCTCACACGCCCCACTGAGACTCTGCTGAGGCATCTGTGACATCACCGACTGACTAACCCCCTTTTCCCTACCCTGTGTTCCTGTACAGATGTACCGGCTGACTCTCAGGACGAGTCGAGACAACGTGTCCCAGAGACTGTGCGAGCTGCTGTCTGAACAGTTCTGATCGATGCTGTGTATCCGCGGTTTCCTCTCTGTGTGTGTGTGTGTGTATGTGATACAAAACTCTCCTAAAACTGTACAGTGTAAATGTCCCAGGCAAATGTTTATTTTTTACTCTGAAATCCAGCATAAATTCCCTGATACATTTATTTCGACTAATCCTTGTCTGTTATAATCAATATTATGAGTATTTTCAGCATTTCGTGTTGCACTGAGTGCAAATGGGTGGTTGAAATGAAAAGGGATGTGACAAACAGCAGGAAGGAATCCAGCTGCTGGAACAAGTGCCTTGGACAAATATAAACCAGTTCTTAGGGAAGCGCAGATTCTGATACTTAGAGGTTTGAGGATAATCATTTGGCGATTAAGTGGTGAATTAAAAGGCCACGGCTTGGACACTGCCAATTCTCTATGTCATTAAACTATGTCCATCAAACTATGTGATAACACTCTTTTTTTTTTTTTTTTATTTATGTCTGCATACAGCACAAATATACAACTCCAGATGAAAACAAAGCTGTTCTGTGTCTAACTTCTGTATCTATAGGTCTACACCAGAGCTGTAAGACTGATGTGGTGCTTATAGATGGAAAGGTTACAACACGACGCTCAGCACTGAGAGGTTTTGCAGGTAACGTGCCACAAAATTAAACAGCGGTGTACATTTACTCATGACCGATCCCTTTCCTGCATCTTTTATGATTCTAGTATAGCCAGATGTTTCCAGATGTTTTCAGTTCCTTTGGACACCCACAAAAGTACAAAAGTGTACGTAATTGAACGGGACAGAAAACCGAAGGTGACGCGGATAACTGAGTGTTAATAAAAAGGTGAGCTGTTAATGCGCCGGATATCTAGTGTAAAAAATTCATTCAATGAGGTTTTTATTTGAAAGTTAATGACGCATTCATTCATTCATTTTCTATACCCTTAATCCTAGTTCTAGGGTCACGGGGGAGCCGGTGCCCACCCAGCAACGCTCTAGACAGGGCACCCAGTCCATCCTAGGGCACACAATCACACACACATTCACACAGTCGCCCCATTCGGGGCGCCCAATAATGACGCAGTATCAAAATAATTAATGTATTTTTCAAAATTAACAATTTCTGTAAAAACCATGCTAGGCCCACTAATTGGTTTAGAAATGTAACCACGAGTTCCCTATGTACCTCTTTTTTCCACCTGGTTAATGTTTCTGAACGGATGGAAAATCTGCTGTTGGGGGGTTGTACTTTAAACACTTGTCTTGATAAAGGAACCTCCTTCATACCTGATTACATCGGTACTTAAATTAATACACACTTTTCTAATCACTTGATGAATCGCAGCGAGG
This sequence comes from Aspidoras spilotus, assembly GCA_028565295.1. Classification (NCBI taxonomy): domain Eukaryota; kingdom Metazoa; phylum Chordata; class Actinopteri; order Siluriformes; family Callichthyidae; genus Aspidoras; species Aspidoras spilotus. The sequence continues at coordinate 14,684,460 of JAOUQV010000004.1, read as the reverse complement.
AAACCAAATAACGTTCTTTATTCACACACTGATCACGTGACATCGTCTTTTCCTTTCTTCATTCATTCATTCATTTATTTACACACTGTGGCACTGATTTAAAATTCGTAGTTCCCCTAGCAGGTATGGTTTTGTTCCAAAGTTCTTCAGACTCGCAGCCATAAGGTCCCGGGGGGTTCAGTTCCCAGGTGAGCCGTCCTAAATATTTACTGTGTGGAGTTTGGATTTCCTCTAGACGCGCCGGTTTCCACCCACAATCCAAAAACATGCACTAGGCAAATTGGTGTTGCTGAATTGCCCTTACAGATGGCACGAGATTGGGAAGAGCCCACAAGGAGAGCACATTCTGTGCAGCAGATCAACACGTAACCGCGTATGACATGACATGTCAGTAGTGAACCAGGTAGAAGCCCAAACTTGTTCCCATGCCACTCTTTAGTTGTAGCTTGCAGGCTAATCCCGCCACTTTGGGAACCTGTGTAAACATGAAACCTGCAGTGGGTTAGGAAACTGAAGGAGGTTATTTTTTTTCCTCGATGGGGCCATTTTATAAACTACCATTTTTTAAAGTACCCTCTTTTACCCCTGTCCATTAAAGAAAATGAAATGACTGGTGAGTGTACAATAAATCATGTGTCACTGGAGGAAACACGACAAAATAAATATTTGTGCTTGATTAAGACAAAATAAGGGATCATGGCCCACCTATATAAAGTTAAGCCGTCGTAGTGACACTGCTCTAAAATTCAGTACCAATTCTGAAGCCTTTGAGAAGTTTAATGTTCTGAAATGACAACTGTATACGTCTCTATTACCAGGATGACTAGAGAAGTATGATATAGTGCATCGGTACAGGTGTGAAAGCTGAAAAAACGAGTGTAAACAGGCACCGGATCACAAAGAACTGTTCCTCGAGGCACAAACATTGAAATTGGTCATAAACAAAGGAATGTTAAACTTGTGGTGAATGTTTAGGAGCAGGTTATAACAAGTTAATCGAAATCATATGAACCTTAAATTGCTTCTGATGTCGCATTAATGAATGAATGAATTAACGATATCTTCGCCCCCCAACTCCTTAGTCAGGCAGGAAGTCTCGGAATGAACTGAAGCTGAAACTACGTCCTGCGGATCCCAGAGTGGCGCTGGAGTGAAACCTGGGTATTTTCTCCATCAGTCTGGAGACGCCACGTCTTCTGAAGGAAGGCGGTGATTTGTCCATTTGCCGCACGATGTCCATGTAAAGTGTACGGAACACACTGGCTGTTTCTTCCCAACCGTCGCGGACAGAAATCTCACGCAGAGTTAGTTTGAGGCTCTGCACTAAACTCTCACCCTCTCCTACCGATACCATCCGGTCAAACTCCAGGTCTTTTTTATTAGCCACAATGATGACTGGTGGAGGATCAGGACCGCTTCTTCTGCTGTTGATGTGGTTTACCAGGAAGCACAGACGCATGACTTCATCAAAGCTACAGCGATCGGTGATGGAGTAAACTATAAGGAAGCCGTCTGCCCATTTAATTTTCTCCTCCATCAGCAGTGGGTCTTCTTCCTGCATGGGAACACAATTGTGTATTTCACACCAGATTACAATTAGATTCATATATCACAATTATGCTGATCTTGTGGTTCTTTAACAATTTGGGCACAAGTCATTACTCAACAGGGCTCTTGTCAACGACCAAACTTAGTACCTAGTGGCTAAAAGCTTACATGGATGAGGATCTCATAACTGCAATGGTGTCCGTAAGAGGAGTGAATGCCCATGTGTGGGCATTCCGACCAATGCCGAATGTCTTAGTTGATACAACCAAAGGATGCAATGACCAGGTCTGACCAATGACTCGGACCACTGGTTAGACGAGATGGCCAGTCAGTTCAAAATGATTGTGCCTCAGCATATATAACTGTACAATAGACTCATGGGTAGCTATGGAAAGTTTTATATATTCTCAAATATTCTGGATAAACTGCATCTCAAACTGAAGAGATTGTTTTGTGTCATGGTTCTCACCTGTCCTGCAGTGTCGAGGATCTCAAAGTTCACTGTTTCACCCGCAATCGTCAACTCATGCCTGTAGATGGTCTCTGTTACAAAGATTGATAAAAACTTCACTTGACATTTTCTTCCTGAGCTCTTGGGTGATTTATGGACGAATAACAACACTACTAACTAATTGATTCCTGGAATCATTCCTAATTCCTAGAACAGGGATAAAATTTAATCTTTGTGACATAACCCATGCTGAACATGGTGTTGGTTGTAACACTTTGTTGAACGGAAAATAATAAAACTGTGGGATTGGAACTGAAAGGTAAAGATCGCATTAGTCGCCATCAATGTTAATCTAAAAAGGAATTATTTTATCCTGATGTTGTCTAACATGTGCCATATCGTTCTTCTGACCATCTCAAAGTTATTGTGACAAATTGAGGACTTCCTGTCAGCTCAGACCAGTCTAGTCATTAACATCTGATTTCTCTCAAGTCGTTTTTACCCATATTTTTTTTCTTACCACATTCAGCATCAGTGAAAGTGTCCCAACATTTCTGGAAAGATTTTTTTTTATCCCGCCGTTCTGAGAGCTGAGATCAAAGTCAGCATCCGGTAAGAAAATATAACGATTTTAAATATTTTTTATTGTTGTAAACTGTAAGTTTGAAGGAAACAGTTCAAGTATTATTCAAAAGTATTGACTTTAGGAAACAGCGACGCCTCGTGTCCGCGTGTCGTCACTGCGGCGCCATTTTACAATAAAGATTAATAATGAATATGAACTCGATCGTTATTGTTTTAAAGGAAAAATATTAAATTATAATTTACCGAGAGTTGGATCATATTCACCGATAAATCTCCTGGTGATGAAGCGCACAGCAAGAGCTGCAAATATAAACACATCAAAATCATCCGGGTATTAGTGATATAAACCCAAACACATATTAAATATCCGGAATATATTATCATTATTTATATTATTATTACTGATTAATTTTCCTACCTGTTTTTCCGACTGCACCTTGTCCCAGGATGGCAATCCGGACGGTTCTGGCGGAAGGGAAACTCCCGGTTCGGCGTAAAGTTCGGGATAAAGCGAAATTCACGGACATGACGATGGTCAGTGAAAACACTGATTCCCTATTAATTCACACACTGAGGAGAAAATCGGTGTCGCGCGCACCTCCTTCTTTCTGTCTCTCTTTTCCTCAGTTATTTCATTCCTTCTCTCTCTCATTCTGTCTCTCACTCCCTCTTTCCTCCTCTCTCTCGATCTTTCACTCCCTCTTTTCCTCAGTTATCTCATTATTTCTCTAATTCTTTAGTTTCCGTTTCGTTCTTTTCTCTCATTCTTTCAACCTCTCTCTTACTCTCCTTTCCCCTATTCTATTCTTTTCCCCCCTCATATTTTCTCTTCATTCTTTTCTTGCTGCTCTCCATCTTTGCTGTTTTGTCTCTCGTTCGTTTCTCTTCTCTTTCATTCTCTCACACTCCCCCCCATATTTTATTTATATTTCCTCTTTTCTCTCCCTCTCACTTGTTCCTATCAATTATTCTTTGTTTTGCTGTCTCTTTTCTCTGAATGCGACTTTCTCCTGTATGTGTGTTGATGGTTCCTCCACTCTTGCTACACCAGCAATTGCTGAAACAGTCACACCTCCAGACTACAATAGTCTCCCCTCACTCAAAGTCACTCTCTTTACCCAGAGCGGGTAAATGTTACCTTCTGCCGTACACCTTATACAAGATTACTTCATTCGCCATCATACAGCAACCAGATGTTCCTAATCCACTCATAACTCCCTGTATACAGTACTAATGTTCAAAGTGTACAAAGATGCTTTGATGTTTGATCTCAGTTGAGTTACTGTTCCTTTTCTATGTCTGGTCATTGACCTCTGACCTCAACTTTCACCTGGTGAACTGAATCTCACTGGAGATTTTTCTCTAAAAAACGTTGACAGTTTCTGATTATAACGGAGATGCTGTCACGTGTTTGGATGATTAGACATGAACTTTAATGACCTTTTAATCGGATCATCAACCTCAACCACATTTATAAAATATTTCACCTATAGTCTAGAATACCGACTAAACCAAACTGGTAGTCCCCCCACAATGACATCCCCACACCCGCCCCAAATTAAATGAGCTAATATCAGACAGAGCACATTATCAGCACTTTTATTAAATTAGGTACAGAAACAAACACGTGATCAGGTATGGAGCTCTTCCCAACAACGAGAGATCACCACCACCTCCAAGAAGAGAAGGTCTGAAGGATGCAGGTGTAACATTGGTGTTGATGACCAGGAAGAAACAGGAAGGATCGGAAGGGTGTCGGTGAAACCTGGATGTTTTGAGGACGAGGTCAGAGGGATGCAGGTGAAACCTTGATGGAGTTGATCCGAAGAACCGTCTGCGGCTGAACAATAACTGAACAAAATCACAAGGAATTTAGACTTTAAGAGTTTGAGATTTAGTGAAGCAATATACAGTGAGTATAATGGGTTAAATTTTGGAAAAACTGACCTTGTAATTGACCTTTACTGTCTTTAAGATAATGAAGATCAAACCATTTTAACAATCTACTTCCTTTACTGCAATAGCCCAGTTTTAATTTGAGAAAATCAAGCGTCCACACACACACACACACACACACACCTAACATGGTTCAGGCGAGTCTTGAGATGCCAGGAATCTCACACTTTGCTTCTAAACCTTGCTTTTTTCCCCAAACTTGGCTTTTATTCCCGCCTGGAGCCAAGAAGGAATTCAGGTCACATCCAATACATACGTTAATATACACTATATTCTACACATATGAGCTAATCCATAGGGTTCAATATGACATCTGTCCCTTTACAGCTAGTAAAGCTTCAACCTTTCTGGGAAGACTGTCCACAATGTTTAGGAATTGGAACATTCTTCCAGAAGCACGTGTGAGGTCACACACTGATGTTGGACAAGAAGGTCTGGCCTGCAGTCTCTGCTCTAATTAATCCCAAAGATGTCCCATCAAGTTAAGGTCAGGAATCTGTGCAGGACAGTCAAGTTCATCCACACCAGACTCTGTCACCCATGTATTTATGGACCTTGCTTTGCGCACTGGTGCACAGTCATGTTGGAAGAGGACGGGGTCAGATCCAAACTGTTCCCACAATGTTGGGACCATGGAATTGTCCAAAATGTCCTGGTATGTTGAGGTATTCATACACCTGTGGCCAAGGAAGTGATTGTAAAGCCTGATACCCATAATTTGGATGGGTGAGCAAATACTTTTGGAAATATAGTTGAATAAACTGTATATCTAAATAAAGGTTCTCGACTTTGGATCAGACGTAGGATTCAATGTGACAATGACCATAAAGATCTCAAGTGTTCTTACTTACAGTACACAGGTGTGCCGGTGTCCAGAAACTTTTAGCCTTTACAGTGTATTAAAAGGAGTAGTGTTCTACAAAGTCACACCCCCTTCAGCTCACTAGTGCTCTGGGAAATTAGTTAAAACTCCGTCAGATTGTGCGATTATCAGTAAGTTCAGTCAGGTGTGACTCCGCACTCTTGGACTATTATTCATGGTGGAACATTTATAGTAACAAGTGTCTTATCAACTTTTTTTTGTAAAAATGTGTATACATTCTCAGAGCTGAGGTACGGGCGCACACACACACCATTATAAGTTATTAAATATTTAAGTGGCAGAGCAGCGAGTCGTTATGAGCCTCATCAATCTTTTGAACATTTATAAACCCCTTCCCTCACTCACTTCTCTTCTTCTGGAAGCGATGTCTCTTCCAGAACACCATGTGTACCATCGGCCAAGACTCAGTCTTCTCCAGGACGGTGGCCTCCACTCGCACCAGATCATGCCTGGGTGTGACAATACACACGCACACACACAGGGTGTAAATATGAACTTGAGTCTTTTTTGTTCAGAGCATTCAGACTCCTGATAAAATATTTGTCAATACATTAGCAAAATGTGTCACATGATGTGACCCTGATAAACTGGTGATCGAAAATGTGTTTTACAAAACTTATTTATAATAATTATTACTATTACTTATTATTAATATTATTCATTATTATCATTTATTGTCATCATTATTATTAATATTAGTATTATTATTACTGAGTAATATTCAATGATAAAAACTTCTCTAAAACAGATTTTAACTCACCGCAGGACAGGCTTCCCTATGAGAGTGAAATTCTCTCCTCCCACCAACAACACCTGGAGAGAGGGAGAGGAAAGAGATCACAGTGAACAATTACACATTGTTACTTGTAAAGATGAAGCCTTTGGCGGATGCTTATTCTACACTCGGTGTTTATCACTGTAGGTCCAATTTAATTTAAACAAACAGACACACACAATTATAATATACAATAATCATTTACCCATAATGCACCACTGATGCGACAATGAAATGGTTATTTGAGAAGAACTAATGTTTCTGAACAAATGTCTTGAATAAAGCACCGCTAACACACATGCATCAAGGATTTTCTGTGTGGAGTTTGCATGTTCTCCCAGCAGCTATGTGGGTTTCTCTTGGCACTCCGGTTTCCTCCAGCATTCCAAAGACATGCATGTTAACTTAATTGATATTTTTAAATTGGCCCGTTGTGCGCAGAGTTTGCGGGTGACCCATGTGTATTAAGCAGAAGAGAATGAATGAATGAGAATTCAGTAAGAGTTGGAATTGTATTTAATGATCAATGAATGAATTTGAAATCTTCTCAACTCTTATAATTTGTAAACGCATGTCTCAGAAGTGTCAAGTTTGCCAACCTTCTCCAGTACAATCTGATCTCCACAATCTGCCTCCACGTGGTTCTCAATCTGGATCAAATCTTCACTGGTCACCTTCCACTGACGACCAGCAAAGTGAACCACCGCAAACAGGCGTCCATAATCTTCATCCTGCAGCACACACTTCACCTTCTGTACAACCGCTACACAAGCCACATCACCAACTTCAACATTACTATCATCTCACATATATACACGCACAGTATCTAAATAAAATATCTATAGTTACAGTATAGACTAAAGTATACCTAATAAAATG